>ML371150.1:944-26606 GCA_005239525.1 Nicotiana knightiana | reverse complement strand
TGGGTAGGATAGTTCATAAAGATAGGGTTAAGAATCTTGCATGCATGTACCCAATTTATCATAATCTAGTAAAGGAAAATAGGTTGGAGTAACCTTTCACTAAAAAGGGGTTATTTAATCTAAAGTAACACCTAGGGTTTGATAGAAAGTTCAAACAAGTTCAAGATGTTCATGATTCCTAACTCTAAGTTTAAATGTGCCGCATTGTGTAGATTGAAGGTGCTAGTCGGTCCGGTGATTTGAGAGTAAAAGTTAGAAAGGGATTTCGACCCCAGGTATGTATGGCTAACTTTAACCTTTGTAGAATCCCCTTGTTGGGTCCAAACATACGACATGTGTACCTTGTTGATAATATGTGAATTGATTGTTCAAATGTGTTGAGACTTAAGATTCTACTCTTTGATTTGTCCTAGTTGATTGTCATATTACCGTGCTATATGAGGTTGTGAAAGGTGTATTGATGTGCCTGTCTCATTATGTGCAAAGCTCGTAAATGCTCGAGAGTATCGATATGAAAGTATGTGTTAATGAATGAAAGATTGTTGATGCACCCAAGTGTGGGAATGTATATAATGGTTAAAAGTCGTGCGTGGAAAGTAATGGAAAAAAGGTATTGTGAAACGATGCAACTGAGTTGAACAATTATGGCAACACCGTGTACATGAATTACTGCTTGGTAAGAACTATGGTGGCTTGGGACCAAATAAATAAATTGTTGATATGAACTTGATTCCTTGAAATGATAATTCTTGTGATGTAATTGTTTGTGGTTGATGTTATGAAATATGATTGTTAGGTGGGATGGGGTTGCACGCCGCAGCACGAACTAATAAAGATAATAAGATGTGAGGTAATAACGGTGGCCGAGGAAATAAAGGAGGCCGGGGTAATAAGGGAGGCCGAGGTAATAAGGTTGGCCGAGGTAATAAGGACGGAATGCAATCGTTATCACCATCGAAATGAGAAAAAAATCGGGGAAACTCTTGAATATGGTAATGTTGAAAGGGAAAAAGGAGAGATTGTGAAACTTGATGATTTGGTTGTTCTTTTCCACGTGCATTGATTGATTGGTTCTATTACTGTTTCTTACTTGTGTATTGTTTGATTGTACTTGGGATAAAGTTTGTTCATACATACTAGTACTATTCCACAGTACTAACGTCCCTTTTGCCAGGGGCGCTACATTTTCTTATATAAATGTAGGTGGTTCTACAGCAGGTAATTCAGCCCACCATCAGTAGTGCCTCCTCTCCTTTTCGTCAGCTGTGCTGGTGAGCCCCACTTCCTCCCGAGGCCACGTGTGGCTCATGTCACCTTAATTTGAGCTTATGGTGTAGTGTAAGGTATAGCCGGGTCCTTGTTGCCGGCAAGTAGTATATAAATCTTTTGTACTTGTAGAGGCTCCGTAGACACAATGTGGGGTAAGTATATATGTGTTTTGGGTAGTAAGCGTACGGTTTGGAATCGTGGTCCACGTTGTTAATGTGGTATGTATTTTGTAAGTATTTGGTATCATGTGTTCATAATGATAAAAAAAAGTAGGAGTGAATTCAAGTTGAAAGTTCGTGCTTAAGCTATAAATGGCTATTTTATTTGAATAATGTGTATTGAAATCACGGGGTAACGCGTGGGATAGGAAAGGAAAATCAGGTTCTCTTGATTGGGGTCACCCGGTTGAGTGCCGGTCACGTCCCTCGATTTTGGGGCGTTACAAACTTGGTGTATTGCCAGATACGCAGCCAATATCTATTCCACCATACATAATGGCGCCAGCAGAGTTGAGGGAGTTAAAGGGGCAGTTGAGCGACTTATTAGAGAAGGGGTTCATTTGGACGAGTGTGTCGCCGTGGGGCGCTCCGGTTCTTTTTGTCAGGAAGAAGGATGGGTCGCTTCGGATGTGCATTGATTATCGGCAGCTCAACAAAGTCACTATAAAAAACAAGTATCTATTGCCCCGGATAGATGATTTGTTCGACCAATTGCAGCGTGCGAGGTTCTTCTCCAAAATTGATTTACGGTCGGGGTATCACCAGTTGAAGATCAGAGAGCAGGATATTCCTAAGACCGCCTTCAGAACTCGTTATGGCCATTTTGAATTTTTGGTAATGTCCTTTGGACTAACCAATGCTCCAGCGGCTTTCATGGATCTTATGAATCAGGTTTTCAAAGTGTTTCTTGACTCCTTCATGATTGTTTTTATTGATGACATCCTTGTCTACTCGCGCGGTCGGGAGGATCATGTTAATCACCTCAAGATAGTTCTGCAGACTCTTCATTAGCACCAATCGTATGCTAAGAATTCAAAATGTGAATTTTGGTTGGAGTCAGTCACATTTTTGGGTCATGTTGTTTCCAGAGAAGGGATTAAGGTTGATCCCCAGAAAATCACAGCGGTAAAGGATTGTCCTAGACCAACGACCCCGACAGAGATTCGCAGTTTCTTGGGTCTAGCTGGGTATTATCGGAGGTTTGTGGAGGGGTTCTCTACCCTCGCCTCCCCATTGACTAAATTGACACAGAAGGCAACTAAGTTCCAATGGTCCGACGCTTGTGAGAAGAGCTTTCAGGAATTGAAATCAAGATTGACTTCAGCACCGGTGTTAACTTTGCCAGAAGGCATGGAGGAATTTGTGGTTTATTGCAATGCTTCAAGGGTTGGTTTGGGATGTGTGTTGATGCAACACGTGAAGGTTATAGACTATGCTTCCAGGCAACTCAAGAATCACGAGAAGAATTATCCGACCCATGATTTAGAACTCGCGGCAGTTGTGTTTGCATTAAAAATCTGGCGGCATTATTTGTATGGGGTCCATGTGGACGTGTTCTCAGACCACAAGAGTCTCCAATATTTATTCAAGCAGAAATAGTTGAATTTAAGGCAACGATGATGGTTAGAATTTCTTAAGTATTATGATATGAACATTCTGTACCATCCAGGGAAAGCAAATGTAGTGGCCGACGCTCTCAGTCGGAAGTCTATGGGTAGTCTGGCTCATTTGGAGGAAGATCAGAGGCCGTTGGCTCGGGAGGTTTGTCAATTGGCTAGTCTGGGGGTCTGTCTCTCGACCTCAGACGAGGGGAAAGTCATGGTGCATAATGGGGCAAAATCATCACTTGTAGCGGAAGTAAAGGAGAAGCATTTTATTGATCTAACATTGGCGCAGTTGAAGGAGGCAGTTTTGAATAGCAAGATTTTGGCATTTTCACTCGGAAGCGATGATGGTGTTTTGCGGTGCTAGGGATGGCTATGTGTTCCTGATATGGATAATCTTCAGGAGAGGGTGATGGCGAAAGCTCACAGTTCCAGGTATTCCGTGCACCCAGGTTCTACGAAAATGTATCAAGATCTTCGGGAAGTTTATTGGTGTAGCGGTATGAAAAGAGGTGTGGCAGACTTTGTATCGAAATGTTCGAATTGTCAGTAGGTGAAGGCCGAGCATCAGAGGCCTGGTGGGTTAACTCAGCTTATGGAAATTCCAATGTGGAAATGGGAAATGATCAACATGGATTTAGTGGTAGGGTTACCTCGCACTCAGCGCAAGTTCAACTCGATTTGGGTGATAGTGGATCGACTCACAAAATCAGCTCATTCCTTGCCGGTCAAGTCCACCGATACCGCAGAACAGTACGCTCAGTTGTATACCAAGGAAATAGTTAGGCTTCATGGTACTCCAGTTTCTATTATCTCAGACCGAGGAGCCCAGTTCACGGCTAATATTTGGAGGAAATTTCAGCAAGGTTTGGGTACTCAGGTAAATCTCAACACAGCTTTCCATCCGCAGACTGATGGTCAGGTAGAGCGGACTATTCAGATGCTTGAAGATATGTTACGAGCTTGTGTGTTGGACTTCAAAGGTAATTGGGATGATCATTTACCGCTTATCGAATTTGCTTACAATAACAGCTTTCACACTAGTATTCAGATGGCCCCATTTGAGGCATTGTACGGAAAGAGGTGTAGATCTCCGATTGGGTGGTTCGAGGTTGGTGAAGTAGAATTANGTGCACCAGGCATTGGAAAAAGTCAGAGTCATTCGGGAGAGGATGAAAACCGCTCAGAGCCGTCAAAAATCCTATGCGGACGTTCGTCGAAGAGAATTGGAATTCCAAGTTGATGATTGGGTATTCTTGAAGGTATCTCCCATGAAGGGAGTGATGCGGTTTGGGAAGAAAGGGAAATTGAGCCCAAGGTATCTCCACGTGTCCATGTTGAAGAAAGTGGTTGGATATCCGTCAGCCATCGTGCCAGTTAAGACTATTGAGGTTAATGAAGAATTATTGTATGAAGAGGTTCCAGTTGCTATTCTTGATAGACAAGTCCGTAGATTGAGGAACAAAGAAATTGCTTCAGTTAAAGTATTGTGACGAAGTCAGCACATTGAGGAAGCCACGTGGGAAGCGGAAAATGAGATGAAAGAAAAATATCCCCATTTGTTTGAATAAGTCTAGTAATGTTCGTCAAAAATGTCATCTCTAAGCAAATTATATTTTATGTCCGGTTTTGTGAAAAAGCACCCCATCTTCCCCTAATTGCCTTATTGTTGTAATCTCCCAATGTGTGTTAAAATTGAACCCGCTATTCTATTTGGGTAATGTGTAACCCTTGAGGTAAATGAAAGTTTTGTGGAACGTATGTGTTAGGCAAGTGATTAATGGTAGAGTAGGTTGGTGATGATTAATTGAAATGAATATAGTATATTGAGGTGATTGGGTTGTATGGGACTCATTAAAACGACCAAGTTATGTGTGAAAATGTAAATCATGTGCAAATTTGTGGTATAAGAAGAAAGAGCTACGTGTAGTTGACAAAATGATTGAATATTTGCAAATTGTTGAGGTAAAAACGTTGTGTGTAAGTTATTGGGTGATTAAGACTGTGTAATGGTGCTTGGAAATGTGTTTCGGGGGCTCTCTGACAGGTAGATAGGTCTAATTACAAAGGGAACTATGTCGAAATTTTTCAGAGATATTGGAGTTAGTGAAAATCTGGAAGTTTCATATCTTGCTTTCAAAACTAAATGATTTTAAAAACCCTCATTCGAGGACGAATGATTTTTAAGGGGGGGGATGTAAAGACCCGTAAAATTTTCATGTTTAAAAATAATTCCCGAATGAGTCCCCGAGTTGTTTTTATTGTGGAAAATTTTAAAACGGACCAAAATTGAGTAAAAAGTACCTCAAGTCTTAAAGAATAAAATTTTCCAGAAAGTGGGTGTTATGCGACGCACTATGCGATCGCATAACGTGTATGCGGATCGCATAACGTGTATGCGGACCGCATAATGGTCGCATACCCGGGAAGATCACTGCCCCATTTGAGGTTAGCTATGCAGTCCAATGTGTGATCGCATTTCAGTTCTGCAGACCGCATATCTGTCGCATTGTTGCCTTTGATTTTGGGAGGGAAGTTATGCGACGCATTATGTGATCACATAACGTGTATGCGGACCGCACAATGGTCGCATACCTGGCAGTGTGTTTTGAATTTTGGCCCATCTCAAGGGCCATTATGCGGTCGATTCTGCGGACCGCATGTCAGGAATGCGATCGCATTCCTGACTGCATTCTTGTGTCAGGCCCTATTTTTCTAATTTTTAAAACCCGACCCCAAGTCATTAAAACACCCCTCCCCTTAAATTTTTAACCAGTTTTTGATATATTAGAGAGAGGAAAGAGTGGGTTCTAGATAGAGAAAGTCCCAACTTCATCAGTTTGGTCTTCCTTCATCACTCAAGCTTGGAACTAATCAAGTAGGACACAAATTTCTTCACTCTAAGGGGTAAGCTTCTACCTCATTAACCCTAATTTCCAGATTTTTGTTAAAATAAAATATGGGTAGGATAGTTCATAAAGATAGGGTTAAGAATCTTGCATGCATGTACCCGATTTATCATAATCTAGTAAAGGAAAATAGGTTGGAGTAACCTTTCACTAAAAAGGGGTTATTTAATCTAAAGGAACACCTAGGGTTTGATAGAAAGCTCCAATGAGTTCAAGACATGTTCATGATTCCTAACTCTAAGTTTAAATGTGCCGCATTGTGAATTAGATTGAAGGTACTAGTCGGTCCGATGATTTGAGAGTAAGNTGATTGTCATATTTCTGTGCTATATGAGGTTGTGAAAGGTGTATTGATGTGCCTGTCTCATTATGTGCAAAGCTCGTAAATGCTCGAGAGTATCGATATGAAAGTATGTGTTAATGAATGAAAGATTGTTGATGCGCCCAAGTGTGGGAATGTATATAATGGTTAAAAGTCGTGCGTGGAAAGTAATGGAAAGAAGGTATTATGAAATGATGCAACTGAGTTGAACGATTATGGCAACACCGTGTACATGAATTACTGCTTGGTAAGAACTATGGTGGCTTGGGCCCAATTAAATAAATTGTTGATATGAACTTGATTCCTTGAAATGATAATTCTTGTGATGTAATTGTTTGTGGTTGATGTTATGAAATATGATTGTCAGGTGGGATCGGGTTGTATGCCACAGCACGAACTAATAAAGATAATAAGATGTGAGGTAATAAGGGTGGCCGAGGAAATAAAGGAGGCCGAGGTAATAAGGGAGGCCGAGGTAATAAGGGTGGCCGAGGTAATAAGGATGGAATGCAATCGTTATCACCATCGAAATGAGAAAAAAATCGGGGAAACTCTTGAATATGGTAATGTTGAAAGGGGAAAAGGAGAGATTGTGAAACTTGATGATTTGGTTGTTTTTTTCCACGTGCATTTATTGATTGGTTCTATTACTGTTTCTTACTTGTGTATTGTTTGATTGTACTTGGGATAAAGTTTGTTCATACATACTAGTACTATTCCACAGTACTAACGTCCCTTTTGCCGGAGGCACTACATTTTCTTATATAAATGTAGGTGGTTCTACAGCAGGTAATACAGCCCACCGTCAGTAGTGCCTCCTCTCCTTTTCGTCAGCTGTTCTGGTGAGCCCCACTTCCTCCCGGGGCCACGTGTGGCTCATGTCACCTTAATTTTAGCTTATGGTGTAGTGTAAGGTATACCCGGGTCCTTGTTGCCGGCAAGTAGTTTATAAATCTTTTGTACTTGTAGAGGCTCTGTAGACACAATGTGGGGAAATTATATATGTATTTTGGGTAGTAAGCGTACGGTTTGGAATCGTGGTCCACGTTTTTAATGTGGTATGTATTTTGTAAGTATTTGGTATCATGTGTTCGTAATGATAAAAGAAGTAGAAGTGAATTCAAGTTGAAAGTTCGTGCTTAAGCTATAAATGGCTATTTTATTTGAATAATGTGTATTGAAACCACGGGGTAACGCGTGGGATAGGAAATACAAATCAGGTTCGCTTGACTGGGGTCACCCGGTTGAGTGCCGGTCGCGTCCCTCGATTTTGGGGCGTGACAGAGGATCTCTCTCAATTTTTCATATCATTATTCAAAGGCGTCATCATTCGGAGGCACCATCTTCATGGCCCGAGAACATCATTTCATGGCCTGCGAATCCTTCATCAAACAATTCATGGCCCAGGACATCATGGTCTGAGGACGTCATTCCTAACCGTCCTAAGACAGCATTCATAGTCCAACGGGAGATTGCATCATGTTTAAATTTATGCATAGTATATGCATGTATTGCTTGTATTTGCATGTAACCCGGCAAGCGACGGCGACCCCGCAGGAGCAAACCGTTCATTCATCTAGCCCTAGATGTTGCGTCTGTTATTGTGATGACTTCACCGGTATACTTCGTCGATGGATCCGGAACAACATACGACCTGATTCCTATAAAACCATGGATATGTAGGCAGCTTAGAAGCCAGGGTGCGGCCTAAATCTCTCCCAAACTGTTTCGTTCGGTCAAAATTGGCCATCATGTCTTTACCCAACAAACTCTTTCATCCTTTCCGGGTAAAGAGGGGCAGCTGTTGATACCCAATTTTTTTCTCAAAATATTTTAAATTTGCATATATAACTTCAAAATCATGTATCAATAGCAATTGATATTTTTCCACAATTTCTCTATATTTGTATTAATCTATCCAACATTTTATTGCCAACAAATAATTATAAAATTGCATTACAAATGGTTTCAAAAGTATTTTTTGGTTTCATTAATTACTTTCGGTCCTATTAAGACCAAATTATTTCATAATTAGCTTTATTGGCACCTTTTGGCTATAATTGCAATAACTTTGCAATTATAGCCCAATCATACGATTTTATACTATTTTTATCCAGAAATTAATCATTTGTATTTTTAAAATACTAAGTAATCATCTTAATTATTTTCTACGCATGAAATTCATTTTTATAATTAACAGCTATTTTTTTATAAATTGTTTTAATTAATTTACATGGGGTATTTAACAGATAGCCACTTCCATTTCATTTATAACCTAATTAAACCAGACCCAAGTCTGATTAAAAACGGCCCAAATATCCCAAGCTCAATACACTATCCTACCTTNTTTCACTCCTCCATTACACATCTATGTCATCTCTCAAACTCTCTCTGCTAAACTTAAGCTCTCACCGGCCGCCGACTTGCCGGTAACTATGGTGGTCTCACCACCATCCCAGCCTCCATGGCTCCTTCCTACACCGGGTTATTGGTGCCTTGAGGTCCTCAAAGGAACCAGAAGGCGGTTCACTCACCTCTCATGGTTTTCGTGTCATTCTCAGGCCGTCCATGGCCGTCCGAGTAAGATCCTCCCATCTCCGGCTAGAACATGTGGTTTCTAAGTCAACTCTCTCTTTCTCTTTGGTTTCTCTCTCTAAAACCCTAATTTCAACGCTTGATTTCTTATATTTGCAACAGATCTGAGTCTATTCGAGTTATCTTTACTGTTTTCTTAAAGATTTTTCCGATTTTTTCTGAAGCATCTCTTCATCTTCAAACTAGGATTTCTTAACCCCTTTTCAAAAATGATTCTTCTTTTGATTTCAGTGTTATTATGTGATTTTCACTATGTTTAAACGATTTATTTAAGTTTTTCTTTTATTAGATTTATTATGTTGAAAACCCTAAGTTTCTTGGTTTAATATTTGGGTTCTGAGTTCGTCTTTACTGTTCGTTCTTTCAACTTGTTTGCATGTTTTATTCTCATGAATCTGCTTCGATTAATCTGAGTATTTTGTGATTTCTACCCTATTATGTTCATTAGGGTCTCCGATTGTTGCTTCTTATGCCTATATCATGTCTATTCCGTTAAGTCATACTATGTTCAATGTGAATCCCTAATTTTGTGTGATTTTCACCCCATTTGGCTTACTAGGGTTTCTGATTCTGCCTATTTCTGCCTATTATGTGCTTACCTCGCTAACTCTAGAGGTTTATGTTTATCAGTACTATATTCCACTTTGAATCCCTGATTCTATATGATATTTACTTTACTATGTCTATTAGGGTTCTAATTCTTGCCTTCTGCCTTGCTTATCATGTATTTATTCTGTGCAATTTGTGTTGATTCCCTCTAATCAGTACTATTTCCTATTTGAACCCTTTATTCCCTGTGATTGATACCTTTCACTAATCCCTTATGATGATTTCCCTGCTGCTTTTCCGACCTTAGCTTATTTCTTGCCTTATTTTATGGTCGACTATGCTGTCAAATTAATTCTTATGTTATTTCCTTAATTAGAATCCTCTGAACCTAGCCTCAATTACATGTTCTATATTGGTACTGTGCTGAAATTATTTTCTTATTGTGTTATATTCCAGTCATATGGTATCTTTCCTTATTTATTGCATGTCTATTACCATTCAAATTTAACTCCTTAATTAAAGGGAGTACTTATATTGATCTTATGTTGATTGATTTTGATTCCCCAATCACTGCCTGACTTTGATCATTACCTTATCCTACCTAGTTTCAAACTACTATATATGCTCTCTCTCATTGACACTAAACAGATACGAACACATTAGTTCAAACCCTATCTCCTACACTCAAATCCTTTTGCTCACTTACTATTATTCTGAGTTAGCCGGCTGCAAGCCAAGACTAACTATTGTTCTTTGATGCCCCTTCACCTTTGTGTTTACTGTCCCTTTACTAGTATGCTCTGATTTTCAATTTAAGCCCCAAAACCAATATGTTTCTTTTACTGCTTCAGTTTATCATGTTCCTGATCTGTTTCTATCCATTGTTTTTTTGTTCAGCATGCAATTGACCTCTTTGCATCATTGCTTCATCTAGTATGCTAATTACGTCTTAACTCTTTAGGATTATGTTCTTATAAACTTGTAATCTGATTCAATATGACTCAATTCTGTTTTGATGTTTGTGTACTAGTAGCCTAGTTCTGGTATGCCTTATTGATTTGTTACCCTAAGTTTCCCTGCTGCTATGCTCAATCATGTTTAGTGCTTCTATGTCCCCCCTGCTGCTATGAATACTATACTATGTCATCTCCCAATCCCATGAACCCCCCTAAGCACTTCTGATTCTATGACTATGTTCTAATTAGCACTCCTGAATTCATGTCTCATTATTCACACTATTAGATACCCCTTAATTACAAGAGACTTATGTTTATTATATGTGTATTATGTGTCACCAATCCCCAATTATCCCTGGGTGAAGGGTTGTTATTTGCGTATTGTTGAACCTGTTTGGGCTCTGTGTTTGATCTGTTGTTCGTTTGATTTCACCACTCTTATCAAAATTGTTTTACTGCTAAACAACTCTCCTATTTTATAAAACTAATGTAACTGAATCCCTTCTTTCAAATACTGCTTTCCTATTTAAACCCTTTTTCAAAACTATGTCAAGCACTCTCACTCTACTCTTAGGTCCTTAGGTTCTGCCCCTCCAGTGTATGACTGCCTTGGGATTCCTGTGAGATCCCTCTGACCTCTGATGCACTGGGGCTGGCCCTTTCGCACTGCACTTACTTAATGTGTGAGCATTGCTCGGGATCCCTTGAGGTCCTTAGGGAACTCTGACACACCCGGATATGAGAAAGGCTATGAAACATTTTGGCACTTGAGGTTCTGAGAATTTTGGCCTATTTTCAGGTTACCTAGAGTTTAACTTCTTCTTTTCCTTTATCTATTTATGTAATTTACTCAGCTGGTATGTAATAATTATTGTAAATGAATACTGGGGGATAGCTAGTGAAATGAGGGGATAGCTATATGATCTTATCAATTCCACTGGGTAGAAATCATGCCTTAGGTTTTGCATTCCCTATATCTGCATTAGAATCCATGCTTAGGACTAACATGTTCATTCTAACCATGCCAAACATAGATATCATGTCTTTAAGGCTTTCATGTTTACTGCTTTAACATACAACATGTCCTTAATTTATGCTTATGCCTACCACTTAGAAATCCTGCTCCTAGGGTGATAAAATTATACTCATGTGCATTCGAAACATGTCCCAATCATCCCGTAACTCTTTTTGCATTTTAGAAATCATGCTTTAGGAATCCTGTGCATCCTGAAATATGTCTTAGCCATCCTGCATTTATATGTGCATATTAGATACCATGCTCTAGGATTTCGTCTACATTTACTTAACTACGCGTAGTTTAAACTGTTGAATCATGAAAAGGAATAAGATAGTCTCGCATATGATTATCATGTCTGCTCTTAATAGAAATTGGTAACTATCTCTGCATTCTCAGATTTACATCATTTAGAACAACATGTTTTAGGTGAAACAACCTCTGAACTGTCTAATAGTTCTGGTAATTACTACGCACAACCCCACGCCTAGGAAAGCCTTAGGTAATCAATCTCTTAAAAAAATGAATACTGTTTTGATTGCGTTTACTGTCTAAAGGCTAACAGGTTTTAAAATTAGTAGGCAAACTGATTAGGTCCTTTCTATTAAGCTTATAAACAAGCTGCATACTTCTGTGCATTGATATCCACTTAGATATCCTGTCTTAGGATTCTGTCTAATAAAACTGCCTCTTGTTTGTGTTTGAGACGTGCTTCTTATGTGCATTATCTGTGGAGGTAAATACGAGCCCCTTAACTGCTTTTCCTGTATTTATTTATAAAGTCTTATTTGTTCTTTCTTGTCGCTTAGAATTTTATCCTTTTAACCTTAAGGGTTTTTGTCGAGAACTGTCTATATTTAGAGGTCCTAAATTCCTCCAGGGCCATTAAGAAGGGACGGGTAACAGCACGCATAGAGGTCGTTAAATAAATTCGCTTAATAACCACTAAGGGGTGGGAAGGGTAGACATGGATATGATATCCGGTTCACTAATGCCACGTGTAGCCCCTCTTCTGAGGAGTGATTACCGGGCATTATACTGATGTGATCCTATAGGACAAACAACCTAGGACAACCCCCCCCCATCCCTTACACATGTGTCCTTAGATTGACCTCCGGAATTTTGTATATGTGCTTAGACTTTAAATCTTTTAAACTTAAGCACATATGTGTGCTTGGACTGCAAATCTTCTCAAAACCTTCATCTATTTACCTACGTGTTTATTGCTTATATGTTATCTATTCACAAAGTTTATTTGGGTCGGGAACCACAATTGTGGACTTCGAGGGGTGCCTAATACCTTCCCCTTGAAGTAATTTCAAGCCCTTACCCTATCTCTGGTTTATCTAATCTGTGTTTGTAAATAACCTTTAGTAGGTGCCCTAACACACCTTAAAATTGTTAGGTGGCGACTCTTCAATTCCTTATCCCTTTCCCAAAAGGAAACGAGTTGTCCCAATAATGTAGAATACCCGGACCAATCCAAAAGGGGAGGAAAGAGGGGGGGCACGACAATCGGGAACTGAGAATCATACCGCAATACATGATACTGAAATGCTGAACCACACTGAGTTACATAATAGTGGAATATTGAATAAGACTAGACTGAGACATGTATTCTTGAACTGATTATGAACACTGAAACTTCAATTGTTTATGAAATGTTGAGTTAGTTGTACTGAGACTCAAGGATATCAAACCCAAGTCTATATTGAATACGGACTGAGCTCACAACGTTCAGAATGAAAATCATGAACGAGTTATGAAGCTAGAAAATAGAAGTTCTACAAGTGTTCAAGGAACTAGGCTAAACTATATTTCTGAGGCAATTAGTAACGTGGTAAAAGAAACATAGTGTAGGGAGAATCATTAACATTCCCAAACATAAAGAGTTAGCCTCACATACCTTAACTTCCTGATCTTGAGCGTAATACAACATTCGCCAACCCTTTCAACTTTAATCTATATCAATACAAGTCAAAGGGATTCCAAATTAGCCACAATAGTCATGTTTTGGTCACTTAGGCATTTTATCAAACAATTGGTGGCATAAAGCTTCATAGCCCTTATTAATGGTGTTTCTACACCCAATAACCCATTCTCTTGCTCCTATATAAATTCTAAAGTCTCAAATGGTTATAATCAACATTATTCTTCATCACCCATAAGATAAACAACACCCTTAACCACTAATCAACAATCAACATACCAAACCTATAACGACTCATGCTTTTCTATCAAACTCATCAACTCATATCTCATGAACTAGGGTCTATAATTATTAAACCAATGTTAGAATCAATTAGAGGGTGAAGACATTACCTCTTTGAAGTTCAATCCCCTTGAATTCGAGTTCTAGGGTTTGTTCTCTCAACAATGATGAATCGATCGAATATTTAATGATATGGAGGGTTTACCAATGTTAATAAGATGTTGGGAAATTAAAATTAACTTAGAATCACCATTATAACTTACCTTGGATGGTGGAGGAATCCTTAAGGAGTTAGGTTTTTGAGAGTTTCCCTTTCTAGAGCAAGATTTTATGTTTTGGGGTTGTGGGGGACAAAATAGGGCTAAAATAATGACTCCCCAAGTCCGCCCCCACGTCCCTGTAGGCCTGACCGCGGTCTCGACCGTGGTAAATAGCAGGGACACTGCCTCATCACTGCGGTCGCGGTGGTTGTGCACTGTTCTGTAAAACGTGCATAACTTTTTGCAAAGAGCACCGTTTGGGCTCCACAATACATCATTGAAAATATATTTCAAAGGAATACAACTTTAATGTTTTGAATTTTCCCAAATTCCTTACAAATTTTCACCAAAACTTACTGGAAAACGGACCTTCTGCAAACTTAGTCGATTTTGTCGAATCTTATGCACCTCACTTTCCACGTTGATTTTGAAACAACTATTTTCACCCATAATCATCCCTCTAGGAATTCATATGTCTATAATATCAGATTAATACCCATTTAATACATACACACCTAGTCCAAATGTACAGGGTGTTACATTATCTCCCCATTGGGATCATTCGTCCTCGAATGATTGTCCTGATTGTAACTTCTGCTAACTCCGGTCTTAAACGGGTCTGGTGGAAACATGAACTTTCATAAACACTTGCATAATAAACTGAATGAATACATAATTACTGAACTCTTAAGATATTGAACTGAATGACTACTGCATTGACTGACTATTGGTCTGCCATGGATACATGAATACTGAACTAACATGGATATATGGATATTAAATTGGCACGAATATTTGAGTATTAAACTAACATCAATATCAGAGTACTAAGTTGGCATGAATATCTAAGTATTGGACTGATATGAGTAGTTGAGTATTGAACTGACATGAGTATCTGAGTACTGAACTGACATGAGTAACTAAGTATTAGAAACTTGAATGCTATAGCACGATACGTGAAATAGTGGTTGTATAGCCGCAAATTCTGGTGGCAGTTGTAACTCATAAGCTAATTGACCGATCCTTCCTAAGATTCTATGTGGGAAAATATAGCAGGGACTAAGCTTCCCCTTCTTTCCAAATCTCATAACGTCTTTCATAGGTGAAACTTTCAGGAACACCCAATCATCAACTTGAAACCTAAGGTCTCTATGTCACACGTCTGAATAGGACTTTTGGTGGCTCTGAGCCGTCTTCTAACACTCGTGAATCAAATTAACTTTCTCTATAGTCTGATAGACCAAATTTTGGTCCCAACAACTCCTGTTCACCAACTTTGAACCAACCAATTGGCAATCTACACCTTCGCCCGGTACCATCTTGGTAATAGGATGGTAGGTGTTATTATTAGCAAGGTCAATGAGAGGTATGTGATCATCCCAATTACTTTTAACATCCAGAACATATCCCCAACTGTTTGAATAATGCGCTCTGCTTGGCCATCTTTCTGAGGATGAAAAACTTGTTCCTAGTCATTTTTGAAAGAACTTCTAAAAGTTCATGTATGTATGGAACACACAATCTGTCTTGGTACCTCAAAGTACCATCATCTCTCCCTATTCAAAATCCATCGTCTTATACTTGTGAATCTCCTCTTTTAACTGCAACACATAGGGATCATCAAATTATTTCTCCTTCTCTTCGGCTACTAAGGGGGAACAAGTCATATTCTAGAAAACAACTCTACTATCTTTGGAGTACGCAAATTGAACTCCTAGATGGGCTAAGCGGTGAATTACTTTCACCAGAGTTCTCTTATCTACCTCAAACGTGAGTTATACTTCCCACACTTGATTATCTTCTTAAGCACTTCCCGAAAACACTTATAGTATTATTGTGAGCTACGTCTATACTTCAAAGATTAGAGTCTCATGCGATGGCACTACCCTCGTGATACATAACTGGGCATGATTTTATAGTTCTCTCTCTCTCTCTCTCTCATTTTTTTATATATATCCCATGCTAACTATGCGGGTTTCAAATCTCCAACTGGACTTACTGCCGATTTTTATATCTCCCCCTTAGACCAAAGGTCTTATACATGTGGATCCTTCTCTTTTTGTTGGGATCCAAATAACTTTTCTAATCTTTAGAAATTCTTTGCACTTTATGTCAATGAAGACTCACCTTCCGACTTACTTCTGAGCAATCCTTCTTACTAGGAAAAATAAAATTATTCACTTGACGGAAAGCTAATGTATTCATAACTATCATACACAATCTTAATAATTTAGCTCTTCTTACACTGTCAATCTTGGAGCAACCACATTTCGATAATTCCTAAAGGCTATTCTTCAATAGTTTGCTCTCTTATTGCTAGCTGATTGTTTTTTCCACTATCCTTGTACTTCGGATTTAACTTAAACTCTTTGGGTTCTAACACACGTTCGGTATTTCAAATTTTCAGCCACTCACTAGAGTTAACATGTCTAAGTAAATCAAATTGTACCTCTACTAGCTCTGCTGAAAGTGCAAATTCATTGTATCTACTCAAACATACTTACTATTCTTTTACTAACCACCTGCTAGCATCATGTGTTCATATTCTGCTTTGAATAACTAAAGTGAAGCATAAGGTTATTTCTAACTTTCCTCACCATCTGACCCTGTTCTACGATCGCATACTTAACCTTTTCTTTTCTTTTTTTCTTTTTTTTTCAACTATGTACATGGATCACACTTAGAGAAAGTTCATCTGTCTAAAATGAAATTGGAATATCTAACCCCAAATTTTCTATACACTTCAAAATCACTTCAGACTATAAACCTCCAGCCTAAACACATAGTCACATCGTTTGAAGGGGGAACTATCATATTTTTATCTCACCGTAATATCCACTACTTATACAAATTCACTAACGTAGTACTTTCTACTTCTGATTTGAATAAATCTAAACAACTTAAAACTATTCCTTGAAATTTAATATCGGCTGCTCTTGGTTCTCATTTTGTACATCATGTCTTCTTAGTCATATACATGAGTTGTACGAGATCACATCTTTGGTAATAACAAATGTTTCTATCTCCTAGATATTTTACCCTTAGGCTCTTTTCTGTCCAAAACTATAGTGACCAATGTTAGGGTCTGACAGCTGAACTATCATCATCCCACATGCGGCTCCATTTCCAAGAATTAAAAGAAATTGTTCTCTGAGGTAAAACACATACGATTACCATACACATACTTATTCTTCATAGTATACCATCATCTGATAAATCACTTACTGCACCATTCGGTGATTCTTGGTCTTAATTTAGACCTAAAATATGCGAAGATTTCTCTATAACCATTGTTACTTACATTTTTCTTTTAGCACTCATAGGCATCACTGTATACTCACAAGTATCCAAAAATTTTGATACACTGAAATTTGGAGATCTGGTAACTGAATAACAAATAACTGGCTTACTGAATAACCATAAACCTGCTAACTGAAAGACTGTATAACCGAGTAACTGAGTTAAGCTGATAACATAAAACATAATGACTGCTTTTGTATTTTCTGATAAGGTTATGCTCTAATCTGTACTACTATCCATTGCATCACACTTTCAACATAACCTCAAATCTCATTTGTTACCAACCTCCACTCTATAAATATACCTCAATAAACAATCGTCCTCTATAGAACCTTATGTTTCTCCTACGCGTCGCTTGGGCATCCAATACATTTGGAATTCGATAGGAAGATAAGGTTAACTATTGCTCTTAGTTTCATGGCACGATCTAGAGTAGAAAGAACGGAGACAATCCTGGATGTCTTGGTAGTTAGCCGTTTATATGAGTGGCCGACACATACATATAAAGGAAACTCCACTGAACATGGCTTCATAGACTCCCTACAACTTTTATGTTTTGAGTTTTCCCAAATTCCTTACAAATTTTCACCAAAACTTGCTGGAAGACGGACCTTCTGCAAACTTAGTCGATTTTGTCGAATCTTATGCACCTCACTTTCCATCTTGATTTTGAAACAACTATTTTCACCCATAATCATCCCTCTAGGACTTCATATGTCTACAATATCAAATTAATACCCATTTAACACATATACACCTAGTCCGAGTGTACGAGGTATTACAGTATTGTTATGAATCAAAATAGTACACATTTGGGCTTTTGGCAAATTACATGTGGGACCCTGACTAAAAATATAGAGCATGTGCGCTGCGCGTGAAAGAGACCAATGAAATCAGGAGATAAATAATACGTTCATTGCATTCTAGAGTTAGGCTAAATTTTGTAGAAACTTCCCCTCTCTAATCTCTCCCTTCCCCTCAACTATTTCTCTCTGTGGCTCTATCTTCCCATCCCCTTTCTTTCTGTTACTATCCTTAGTTATTACTTACTTTTCAGTATAATTCCTTTGTTATCAGAATCAATATATCAATCTGTTACTTTGGTTTTAGATATTTGATGCGAGGCTAGAATTCATAGTTTAACATGTTATATGCCTTACATTTTATGTGCGTTAATGATAAAAACACACTTTTTATGAGCATAATGGAGTCAATTTCATGTGTAGGTGAATTGGAGATGGAAGCCGAGCTAAATGGATGCAAAACGTCGAAAATACGCTCAAGAGGTGAAGAGGAGTGGCCTGGCTTTATCCAGGCCTTAGAGCCAAAAGGCCAGGCCTGGCCTGGCCTTATCCAGGCCTTAGAGACAAAACACCAGGCCTGGCCTGGCCTTATCCAGGCCTTAGAGCTAAAACGCCTGGTCTCCTGGTTCTGGTCAATTTCGAGTTTTGACGAGTTTAAGTGTTTTCCGGTTGAAATAGAAGTCTCCTACACGTTTAGGGTTTGTCCTAAACTTATAAATAGACCCCAAAAACACAACTTAGAGAGAGATTCGAAGAGAGGAAGCCATTGAAGAGAAGGAAAACATCGATTTGTACAGATTTTCTTCATTACTTTGTAGTTTAATTATGCAAGTTATTTTAGATTTGATTCTTATGAACTTGTTTAGCTAACTTCTTTAATCTAGGGTTTTGGTAGAACCCGTTGGGGGATGAACTTATTTTGTTATTAATATAGTTCCGATTGGTTGATTAATCTCTAATTGTTCAACTACGTTCTTGTTGTAGTTAATTGAATGGCCATCAATTAGCTGTGCCTATTTATTATGTATCTACTTGAGAGAGAGTGCATATTTAGGTAGTTGTTTGAACAACATCACTCCCGGAGTATAGACGAAAGTCATAACCGAGGGTTTAGAGGTTGGATTAGAGATAACGATACCTCGGGTGCAATCTAAAGTGAACTGTAATGCAATCTAGCTAGCGTAACTTGAGAGAGTGCGTCTAGTAAATTATCATAATTACTTGAGAGAGATTTATGGTAGATAGAGTGTTCATGATTGATAAAGATAACTAATCAAGCTATATAAAGTATCCGAGAAGTAAATTCACCGGCGAGANAGTAATTTAAATAACATCAAGTGACAGTTGAGTATTCTAACAGCTTGCTTGATACGTAAATTCCCTGTGGGATCGACTCTGGGCATAATACCCCGGATTATATTTGCAACGCCCGCTTAGTCTTTTATTAGACATAGTTGAGCGTGACCAATATTGGATCCATAATATTGGTGCTTTCATTGACTCTATCTACCATGGTGGACCTATCTCAAGCCCCAGTAATGGGTCGTTTTAGCGGTGAGAATCCTCTTAATTGGGCTCTTCAGACAGAGAAGTATTTCACCTTCTATAAGATTTCGTCGGAGAGTAAATTTGGGCTTCATTTTATTTGGATAGCGAGGCTTTGCAATGGTATCATTGGTTATTTTGAAATAAACAACTTGTAGGTTGGGACCATTTCATGGACAAATTGTTTATTCGTTTTCGAGGTCGAAATCGGGATGCACCTGATAGGCATTTAGCCTTCCTCCAACATTTTACCACAGTGGATGCTTATCTGGCATGAGTTGCGACTATTCCATCATGGAGCAACATGGCTAACTTACCATTGCCTCCGTACTGGAATACGCCCTCAGAGAAGACCAACCTGAACATTACTCACAAGGTGTTTGCGGAAAAGCCAAATAAGAGAACTAAAACTGTTATAGTTACTGAATCGATACTAACAACACCCGAGGAGACATGCAATTCAGTTTTGGAGGAGGGAAAAAAGGAATTTGAACCCCGTTTGCCACAATACTTGGTTGAACCATCTGAATACAAACAACAACATGGGGGGCGCAAGGTGTTCGATGAATTGTCTGATTGGTCTGAAGATGTTATTCAAGAGACGAATGCTATGCAGGAGTCACAAAAGGAGCTTACTTTAACAATAGAGACCCTTTTTCCTAATGATTCGATGTATCATGTCGCTCCGATTGATGCGGCAAACAATAATGCTAATGTTGTTGAAAATGAAGACAAGGATAATGAAGAAAAAGTTGTTACTGCAATCATAGAGAAGGCTCCACTACATATTGGTTATGCATTCTCTATTTCTAGTAACCTCATCATGATTGTTGGTCGATATGGACTTGGGCTAGACCAAAACTTAGAGGCGATGTCTTGTATGATTTCTGCTTGCACTTACGACCGACTTCCAAACAGAGGTATATTTAGCCACTTAGGTGACCTTGGCCATGCTGATCTTGTCTTACCATTGCATCGATATATCCACATGATCAATTCAGATGAGACTTTCCATTTGATCCTGGCTCTAGTTTGCTACGTTCCTTAGAGTTACAAAAGATTGTGTATTATATGGTGCCTCAAGAAACTTTGAGCGTGATAAGTTCGTGGCATTCACCGTGTGGAATTCTTGCATTGAACCTTTAAAAATTTGATTTAGAAATACATACAGCATTTTCTAGTATGTTCTGTTGGGAGTTTCTTTCGACATGCTTTCTAGACTTGCTGAAGGTATTAGTAGTGGTACAAATGATTTGGTTCCACAAGAAAATTTAGGATATTTGCCATTGTGTTTTTGTTTGGATGATGCTCCTGGTATTTGGATCTATTTTTATGGATCATGTGTCGATTTCTTTGCTCGAACGCTTCCTCTTCAAATGACCAAGAAAGAAACAGAAGTTATTCTGACTAACACTACACAAGTTATTGGTTGTATAATATTTAGTTTAACATGTTGTGTGCTCAATTCGTTCGACGAAATGATGGAAAGTGTGATTTTTTTGTTTCTAACGAGGTGTGTTTAGGGAATTGGAATGGAGAGACAGTAAGTCTTACTGTCGAGAACTATGTCTTGGTCATACAATCTTTTAAGTGGTTTGACACTAGGCATACTTTTATGGTTGATTTTTGTTGTAAAACTCTTCCTAATGTTCCTTTAAGCTCTAAATCGGACTCGCATACAACGTTTGACAAAATTTCTAAATGGAGTAGAAGTTTGGTTGCAATGTCGTACTTTGAAACTGTGAGTGACATGGAACGTACGTGTTTATATCCGATTTTCTCATGCTCTTATCCACAGACTATGCAAAAAATATCAAAATTTGTCATTGTGATAGCATCTAATAGTGAGGGTGTGGATTATGTGGCTGGGCTTGAAGGTCTCTTACTAAAAGTTAAAATTCTGAGATGGAGGCTTGGGCATTGGAGGTACATTTACTTTTGAAAACCTTAAGTAGGAAAGTGTTTGATTATATATCTCCACCCGCCAGAATAGCGATGTACAAAACTTGTTGGAGTTCTGGCTCCTATAATGTAGACGTGTTGGTTACATTAAATGGTGCACTTAGAGATAGGATAGTTTTATTATATTGGGGTCATGATGCTTTCCAAGCAGATTATTTAGATGATGCCATTTCTATAGGGTCATTTCAAGCTTAAGACATGAAATTCTTGTGGTTGCTTCAGATGGTAATCAAGGAAGTCAAAGTTTATATACAAATCTAGCTCTATGGACGTTCATTGTTGCTGCCAGTTATATTAACATAGATTTTACACATGCAGTAAAGGAAAGACTTAGTTTATATGATCTGATTGTAATGTGGTTAGAAGGAATTACTGACTCGAACCTTGAGGGAAAGGTTCTTATTGAGGACGGGGGGTATTGTTATGAATCAAAATAGATGTGATTACACATTTGAGTTTTTGGCAAATTACATATGGGGCCCTAGATGAAAATAGAACAGGCTAAGGAAATCAGGAGATAAATAATACGTTCATTGCATTCTAGAGTTAGGCTAAATTTTGTAGAAACTTCCCCTCTCTAATCTCTCCCTTCCCCTAAACTATTTCTCTCTGTGGCTCTGTCTTCCCATCCCCTTTCTTTCTGTTACTATCCTTAGTTATTACTTACTTTTCAGTATAATTCCTTTGTTATCAGAATCTATATATCAATCTGTTACTTTGGTTTTAGATATCGGATCCATAATATTGGTGCTTTCATTGACTCCATCTACCATGGTGGACCTACCTCAAGCCCCAGTAATGGGTCGTTTTAGCGGTGAGAATCCTCTTAATTGGGCTCTTCAGACAGAGAAGTATTTCACCTTCTATAAGATTTCATCGAAGCGTAAATTGCATGGGCTTCATTTTATTTGGATGGCGAGGCTTTGCAATGGTATCATTGGTTATTTCGAAATAAACAACTTGCAGGTTGGGACCATTTCGTGGACAAATTGTTTATTCGTTTTCGAGGTCGAAATCGGGATGCACCTGATAGGCGTTTAGCCTTCCTCCAACATTTTACCACAGTGGATGCTTATCTGGCACGGGCTGTGACTATTTCGTCATGGAGCAACATGTCTAACTTACCCTTGCCTCAGTATTGGAATACGCCCTCAGAGAAGACCAACCTGAACATTACCCACAAGGTGTTTGCGGAAAAGCCAAATAAGGGAACTAAAACTGTTATAGTTACTGATCGATACTAACAACACCTGAGGAGACATGCAATTCAGTTCTGGAGGAGGGAAAAAAGGAATTTGAACCCCGTTTTCCACAATACTTGGTTGAACCATCTGAATACAAACAGCAACATGGGGCGCGCAAGGTATTCGATGAATTGTCTGATTGGTCTGAAGATGTTATTCAAGAGACGAATTCTATGCAGGAGCCACAAAAGGAGCCTACTTTAACAATAGAAACCCATTTTCCTAATGATTTGATGTATCATGTCGCTCCGATTGATGGGGCAAACAATAATGCTAATGTTGTTGAAAATGAAGACAAGGATAATGAAGAAAAAGTTGTTATTGCAATCATAGAGAAGTCTCCACTACATATTGGTTATGCATTCTCTATTTCTAGTAACCTCATCATGATTGCTGGTCGATATGGACTTGGGCTAGACCAAAACTTAGAGGCGATGTCTTGTATGCTTTTGGCTTGCACTTACAACCAACTTCTAAACAGAGGTATATTTAGTCACTTAGGTGAACTTGGTCATGCTTATCTCTTCTTATCATTGAATCGATATATCCACCTGATTAATTCGGATTAGTCTTTCCATTTGATCATGGCTCTAGTTTGCTTACCATGTTCCTTAGTGTTACAAAAGATTGTGTATTATGTGGTGCCTCGAGCAACTTTGAGCGTGATAAATTCGTGACATTCTCCGTGTGGAATTCTTGCAATGCACCTTTGAAAATTCGATTTAGAAATACATACAGTGTTTTCCAGTATGTTCTGTTGGGAGTTGTTTTCGACATGCTTTCTAGACTTGTTGAAGGTATTAGTAGTGGTATAAACTATGTGGTTCCACAAGAAAATTTAGGATACTTGCCACCGTGTTTTTGTTTGGATGATGCTCCTGGTATTTAGATCTATTTTTATGGATCATGTGTTGATTTCTTTGCTCGAACGCTTCCTCTTCAAATGACCAAGAAAGAAACATAATCTATTGTGACTAACACTACACTATTGGTTGTATGATATTTAGTTTAACATGTTGTGTGCTCAATTTGTTCGACGAAATGGTGGAAACTGTGATTATTTTTGTTTCTAACGAGGTATTTTTAGGGAATTGGAATGGAGAGACAGTAAGTCTTACTGTCGAGAATTATGGCTTGGTCATACAATTTTTGAAGTGGTTCGACATTAGGCATGTTTTTATGGTTGAGTTTGGTTGTACAACTCCTCCTAATGTTCCTTTAAGCTCTAAATCGGACTCACATACATCGTTTGACGAAATTGCTAAAAGAAGTAGAGGCTTGGTTGCAATGTCGTACTTTGAGACTGTGAGTGACATGGAACGTACGTGTCCGTATCCGATTTTCCCATGCTCTTATCCATAGACTGTGCAACAAATAGCAAAATTTGTCACTGTGATAGCATCTAATATTGAGGGTGTGGATTATGTGGCTTGAAGGTCTCTTACTAAAGGTGAAAAAGTCTTAGATGAAGGCTTGGGCATCGGAGGTACATTTACTTTTGAAAACCTTAAGCAGAAAAGTGCCTGATTATATATTGCCACTTTCTAGAATAGCGATGTACAAAACTTATTGGAGTTCCGGTTGCTATAATGTAGACTTGTTGGCTGCATTCAATGTTGCAATTAAAGATGGGATTGTTTTATTATATTGGGGCCCTGATGCTTCCCAAACAGATTATTTCAATGATGCAATTTCTATAGGGTCATTTCAAGCTTTAAGACTTGGAATTCTTGTGGTTGCTTCAGATGGTAATCAAGGAAGTCAAAGTTTATATACAAATCTAGCTTTATGGACGTTCATTGTTGCTGCCAGTTATACCAACATAGATTTTGCACATGCATTAGAGGAAAGGCTTAGTTTATATGATCTGGTTGGTTAGAAGGAATTATTGATTCGAACCTTGAGGGCAAGGTTCTTACTGAGGACGGGGTATTGTTATGAATCAAAATAGTCGTGACTACATATTTGTGCTTTTGGCAAATTACATATGGGACCCTGGCTGAAAATAGAGCATGTGCGCTACGCGTGAAAGAAACCAAGGAAATCAGAAGATAAATAATAGGTTCATTGCATTCTAGAGTTAGGCTGAATTTTATAGAAACTTCCCCTCTCTCATCTCTCCCTTCCCCTCAACTATTTCTCTCGGTGACTTTGTCTTCCCATCTCCTTTCTTTCTAGTACTATACTTAGTTATTACTTACTTTTTAATATAATTCCTTTGTTATCAGAATCAATATATCAATCTGTTACTTTTGTTTTTGGTTGTGGATATTGGAATATTGGATCCATAACATTCATTTTCTTCTAAAGTTGGAAAATTGTCTAAACTTCAAAAAAAGTCTTGAACTTCAAGAAAAATTGCTTGAAATTCAAGAAAAAATATATGAACTTTAATAAAATTTGCTTGAACTTCAAGGAAAATTACCTATACTTCAAGGAAGATTGCTAAACTTCAAGGAAAATTGTTAAACTTCAAGAAAATTGTCTCAACTTTAGGTAAATTCCATGAAGTAAGAAATGTGGCAGTTTGAACTTCAAGAAATTTGTGTGTATACAGATCTATACTGTCGTTAGAAGTAATATTAAGTAATCTTGTATGTGAATCCAGTCTCGGTTTCTTGTCTGTGCAAAGAAGATGGTGAAGAAGAAGGGGTGTTTTGCCGCTTTTTTAAGCCCCCGTTTGGCCAAAATCATTTTTTTCAAAAAAAAAAATTGGCAAAACATGTTTGTTTATAGATTTTATTCATGGTGTTTTGGCCTAAAATATTTTTGTTTGGCATGTTAACAATTTTAAAAATTACCCCTTTTTATAGAAAAAACTCACCATTTATTATGACCCAACTAATCCCCCAGCTTATTACATCATTTTAGTTTGGATGGATGGATCTTTTAATGATAGAATGCTAAGAAATAATGAAGAACAAGACAAGACAAGTTTTGGGGTGAAATCTCTCATCCCTTCTCATTGATTCCACAAGTATTTATAGGCAAAGAAATAAGACAAAACCTAAACTAATTGGGAAACCTAAACCTAATGGGAGAATGGTAACCTACTCCTAAATAACATAGGAAATATACAAATCTAGAATATTCCTTATTTACTTTTGTTTCCTTATCA
>ML371145.1:0-21177 GCA_005239525.1 Nicotiana knightiana | reverse complement strand
TATATATATATATATATATATATATATATATATATATATATATAATTCGTAAAAATAATGCCAGACCTGTCAAGCGTTATACATATCACAAGGAAACAAACTCAAACAACAAATAATCACAAGGCCAAATACTCTTTCCAAATAATCACAACAATATCTAACAACAGATTTACAAGGCCAAATAGTCATAGAAGCAATAATGAACATATAACAATTAAGATAATGATCAAATAATTGGGAAACGAGAAGGTGGTCATGTTTAACAGACAATTTGGATGGTGCATAGATACTCGTCACCACACCTATACACCACGCCCATGTGTTTCACATAACAAACAAGTATGGATTCCTATTCCCTCAAGTCAAAGTTAGACCAAACACTTACCTCAACTCCGTAAGTCACTCACTGCTCAATTATTATTTTTCCTTTTGAATTCACCTCTAATTTGCTCGAATCTAATCAAAATTAACTTAATATCATTAACTAATGCTAAAGGAACTAGCTTTATTGAAAAATATAATTTTTCCTAAGTTTTCTAAAAAAAAGTGAAAACCCGACCCCGGGCCCGCTTGGTCTAAACTCGGGGTTCAGACCAAATTACGTTTACCCATTCACCCACAACCCAAATATGCTATTAGTTTTGAAATCCGGCCTTAATTCGAGGTAAAGATTCAATTTTTTACAAAATTCCCTAATTCTACCCAACCCTCAATTTTTACCATGAAAATTCTTAGTTTTTGATTTAAAAGTGATGAAAAATAATGAGTAATTGAAAGAGTAAAGTTTAAAATTGATTACCTATGACTTGGAGGTGATATTTGTTGAAGAAATTCGTTCCTAGGGCTGTGAGGTTCAAAAATTTGACGAAGAAAAAGTCTACCCGTTTTATACATATTTTTTTGTCAATTATTCTGCCTCATTTCTTGTGTCAAACAATCCTGAAACTCTATTTTTATGTCTCCAACGGATTCCTTGTGAAATTCTAGTCAAGTTAAGCTTTTGAATCACTCAATTTGACATTATAATGAAGGAGATATGTAGGTTTTAATATTTGCAAATAGTGTAGATTTTTAATACGCCGTCAGTGACAATTTCGTAATTAACCTGAAAAATCTGGCAACCTTAGTAAAATGACTATAAAATCCTCATCTGATGTCCAAATTCGATGATGTTTTTTGCTATGGGTCCGTAATTACGATACGGATCTGATACTTCATTCAAAATAGAAATCGAAGCTCATTTATTCAATATGATATCATTTATGCTTGAAGAAACGACGTAGAAGCATAAGAAAGAACGAGCGCAACACAACCCAAACATATTTGAAACTCACCCGAGCCCTCGGGGCTCTAAATCAAATATGCACGCAAGTCTAAACACATCATACGGACTTGCTCGTGCGATCAAATCATGAAAATAACATGTAAAACTATGAATTAAACCTCAAAACTCATTATTTTTCTCAAGAACACTTAAAGTTCACTATTTATCAACCGGATGTCTGAATCACGTCAAACGAACTCCGTTTTTCACCAAATTTTACAGGCAAGGCCTAAATTTCATTACAAACCTGTATCGAGCTCCGGAACCACAATACGGGCCTAATACCAATGGTTTCAAACGTTAATTTATTTATTTATTTCATTAATAATTCAGCAAAACAATTTCTTTCAAAAATTAATTTTTAAGGCTTGGGAACTCGGAATTCAATTTCAGGCATACGCCCAAGTCCCATATTTTACTGCGAACCTCCCGGGATTGTCTAAATATAGATCTGAGTCCGTTTACTCAAAATATTGCCTCAAGTCAACTAAAACCAAATTTTTAATTCTAAAAATTATTATTTCTTATATTTTCATATAAAAGTTTTTCGGTTTCACGCTCGGACTGTGCACACAAATCGAGGCAGTTAAAATTAATCTTTTTATGACTAATAAACCTAGAACAGAGTCTAAATTTATAAAATGACCCATTGGGTCATCACAATATACGACCACCCTCTTTGAAGTTCTAAATTTTCAATACTTGCAATAATCCAATAGGTCCTGTTTAATAAATTGATAAAACTTTATATAGTGAAGTTGTAAGATAGGATATATGTGCGAATCGGGGTTGATTTAAATTAGAAATATTTTATATTAGAAATATTATGGTTTTCATCGATCAAAATATTATATGGTGAAGTTGTAAGATAGGATATATGTGTGAATCGGGATTGATATAAATTAGGAATATTTTATATTGGAAATAATATGGTATTCATCCATCATCTGCTACAACACCAACTGATAGTTTAAGATATGAAGCATGATTTACTCATTTTGCTGTGGGAAAACAACATTTATAAGTACTTAAAGATGGTCAGAGTTATAAAAATGTTTGCTATAGCAATAAAAAGTTTCACACAGGAAACAATACTTACAAACAGGGAAAAATTTATTTATTAATTTTTCTTATACAACAATACAAACAATAAAGAAAGGTTTCATGATTTTTACATTTTCTCAAAATAGAAAAAAACGTATTAGCAAAATAGTTATAATTATGAACAAGATAGTTTACTTACTTCTATAGACTTCATTAATTTGCCAATTGTTTTAATTTGAACAACGCCTTTTGCTAATTCCTCCGAGATGGAATAACTTTGTTGCGAGATGGTTTGAGTCAACCTTTCAGAGTAATTATCTCGAACATAAAGTAAATTGTATTAAAGAAAGACTTAAACAGTCAAATGTATAGTTAAAAAAAATAGATTTGAGTATAGTTACTGGGAAAAATGAATATTAAACCGTGTTTTAAACTCGTCAGATTGAGAAAAATCTATCTATTATTGCGCACAAAATATGAACTTGCGAAACAACATATGTATAAGATGTAATAAATAACTTTTTACCAAATAAAGACATGTTAATAATATAATTTTACCTTGAAATTTATGTGCTTTTATAAGTTGCATAACAACAACAATAGGTTGATTGATAGAACTTAGCAGGCGAGGTACAATTTGATCTGCAAATTCGCCCCATAATGTAGCAGACAACTTGTTCCTCCTAATAAATAAAAATAGATACATAAATTTTAGTTGATGGAATTTCCAAATACATCAATAATCATTGGATTGAGTGTTTATTCTTACTCATCATCTTCTAGTTCGATATTCATAAACTTCCTAGAAACTCCAGCTTGTATGTGCGTTTTTACTTCACTAAAACAGACTATTTTTACTATCACATCTAAAGAATTATAAGATATTAAAATAAGATTTTTTAAAAGATAATTAATAGAATTTTGAGGTAAAAGTTATTTTTACCGAATAATTCAGTCTCGTCCACATCAACCTTATTTATCAATTGATCATATGGACGCAGATCAAAGATATTCATTGAGAAAAGTGGATCGGATGTTTCAACCACTGTTGTTTGTTGAGTAAATGTGAGCCCTAAGTTATGTTTTGTGGTTTTGAACCTCTTTTTAATTTGACAAATGATAAAGTTCTAAAGTTCGCCATAACATATAATCCAAGCTCATTAATTTGTGTTTTGAAAAGATGTAGCACTGACTTGCCAATAGAAGTTTGTATCCGATCGCTTTCAAAGAAATCACATTAAATACATACATATAGTTATTAAAAAATGGAAGAAGAACAGAGTTAATCCCGATTTGCAACTTAAAAAATAGAGAAGCAAAACAAATTAGTAAGACAAAAAACAATGAGTTGTAGTATCTTCTAATCTTGTCGAGCCAATTCAATCGAGAAAATAAATCCAAATTTTGCAACTTAAAAAATAAAAATGCAAAATGAATTAGCAAGTATAAAAAATTGATTTTTAACACATTTTCATGTTGGAGAAGGACAGTTTTGTAACTACAACTGGCGAATTTCCTAAGAGAAACTACTGACAAACCTATAATCATGAAACTCCTGGATACATATCACAAAAATTTACGGCCATTGACATTGGAGAATGACAGTTTTCCATCTTGGAGAAGAGAGAACGGTAGAAGCATAAAATAGTGATTTATTGTAGTATCTTCTAATCTTGTAGAACCAATCGTGGAAAGTAGCATTAAAAATGTGTGAAGAACATAACAACAAATCCAGATTTTGCAACTTAAAAATAGAGAAGCAACACGAATTAGTAAGTGAGTAAATTTAATTTTTAATATATTTTCATCTTGTAGAACCAATTCAATGGAGAAAGTAGTGTTTGAATTGTAACGATCCGGGACTTCCCCCAGACGAACAACCCGAACTTTCAACTTTCATTGTATTTTCGAAATTGTTATATCCTTGATGAAATCATTGTGAGTATCCATAATTTGCAGAATCATTTTGTTTTGTTGAAGTTCTCATATACATCTGAGTTTGGTTTATGTATAGAGTATCAATGGAAGATATATAAGTTGGTATAGTCAGTTTTGAGCAGTTCACGATGATCGATGGAAAAAAAGAGAACTTAAATACTTTAGCTGACAAAAGTAGAGTATTGAATATTGTAGGAGATTTCCCCCAAACAGAAGTCTAATGCTTCTAACATTTTTTATTTTTTTTTAAAAGTTAATTATAGTTTGTATGAGATTTTTTCTCCAAATAATATTTTAGTTCCTATTTTTGTGGAGATATTTGGGGTAGTTCAAGCCATTGTAAGGTTTCTTTATTTTTTTAAAAATAATTGTTGTATGAGATTTTTTCCCCAAATAATATTTTAGTTCCTTTTTTTGTGGTGATATGTCCTAAAGTGCCAAATGTCTTAGTTGCATGATGCCACTTGTCAAAAAAAGGGGCTTCTGCCTCTCCTTTTATTAATAAAAGACTATTCTCCCTTTACATTTGCTTAGCTCACGACGTGGGAATATTGGATTTTTCTTATTGCTAAATCTACCTAAATGGATATTTGTTTACCTCGAAATACGAGTAACAATTAGACTTGTAATGTGGTTATAAGGATATGTAATTTAATTCAATGTCAATTGATAAATAGCTAAATAAATAAAGGAATTAATCGATTAAAATGGATCAAATTGGTGTAATTGCAAGTTATTGACCCGATATGGATTAGGCTCGAGATCAAGTGTCAAGAGCAGTAAGAACAACAAGAGTAACATGGATAACATGAACAGAATGGACAGTAAGAACATCAAAGAATTAAGAGTAAGTAAGGGATGCCCAAAGGCTGAAGATCCACGAGATTGGCGGAGGCTCTAGCTGTCACGCCCCGAACCTGGGGAGGCGTGGCTGACACCCGGTGTCGTGCTGGACCGAGCGAACCACTCTATAACTCATGATCGTTCGACCAAAACTAGAACATACATTGTTCGAGTTAGCCGGGCTCATTCCTTTTGTAACTATCATGGGCCAACATGGCCACAACTCGTAATGTACATTTGTAAGTTGACAACACTGTATTAATAAACTATCGTTCTTAAAACATGAATACATATGGGGCGTCAAGGCCTCTGACACACTGCACAAACTGAACCTCTGTCTACAAATCCTCTAAGATTATTTGACATCGAATGGGACAGGGTACCGGCCTACCCATTAGTCTTTAGCAAAACTTTGACACGATGACTCATAGACTCGGCTGCACTCTGAATGAGGTGGAGTCTTACCGATCCTTCGCTGAATGACAATCTCGTCTACTATGGAAGGCTCGTCAAACTGATTATCTATACCTGCAGGCATGAATGCAGCGTCCCCAACAAAAGGACGTCGGTACGAATAATGTACTGAGTATGTAAGGCAATATACTGAAATCTGAAACTGAATTGATAATATAATAACTGAAAGTAACTGTAAGTCAAAGATAATCTGAAGATATGCTTACCTGATGATACTGACTCAACTCTCTCAATATAGTACGTAAAATAGATGTTCGGTCCTATAAGGCTCGGTATATATATCTCCCCATCGATTATAGCTTGATGGTAATAAAAATACTGTGGTACTGTATATATAGACTCTCTGCTCTCTTGACTAGAAAAAAGAAATACTCAAATGAATATGAAGTCCTGATAAAGAGAATATTGTAACTTGCGAGACTAGCAAAATATACGTAAATTTGGGATATGAATTTTTCTTTATGCCTCGTTATGAAACATATGTAATGACGAGATCATATCAAAATGAAGGAAAGGCTTAGCCTTAACATACATGGAGTAGGGAAAAAACCCGTATGATATTCTTGAAAAAGGTTGCACTGTACTCTTTTAGAATCGTAAAATCTCACATTACTAATGTGCTACTAATTCTTGTTGGAATTATTTGGTTGCAAGAACTTTTGTTGAAAATTTGTAAGAATTGGCCAACTGCTAACATTCTAATTGAATATCTTGGAAATGAAGTGTAGTATTGAATAGCTTGTACTGTTCTTGGTATTGAATATCTTGGGAATTAATTTTCTTGTAGTGTTCTTGGTAAGACTAGCTAACGACCCCAACTTCTGCTCGTAGTATTTTTTGTATTGAGGTGTATTGTAATTAACACCCTAAACTGCCACCTATCCAACATGACTAATGAGTTATTTGGTTTGGGTGGTGGCTTGCTGCCACATAGGGTGGGAGAGATTTTTTTTAATCTTATCCTATAATTAATAATTAATTAAGTATTATCTTGCTATCCGATAATTAATCAATTACTCACATAATTAAGAATTATTTTAAATTACTTAAAATCTTATACTTAATATATTTTATATATTCTATTATCATGATCATGCGGTACCTTGACAATTTGCATCACTGCACCTCTTTGCGCTGATTGAGAATAAATTGTTTACATGTTTGCTGCAAGATGCACCTGTTTTCACGAGCAATTACCAACTTTTAGAGGGAACAAGGTTACACTACTGCTTTTAACTTTGGTGATTGTTCCCTATTAGGACGATACTATTCAACTAGTTGTTAACTGTTCTAGTCATCTTTTAGTATTTTTATCAAAATGTGTGAACTCAAATTGTTTCACCATCTTTAGTTTGACGATTTTGTTCAATGTGAAGAGAGCAAACAACATTGCAGAGAATTCTTAAAGTTCCTGCTTCTACTAAAAATTTCATTTTAGTTTTTTATTAAATATTCTTTCTTTTCTTGTGAGAAAATAATTTATATCTTTACAATAAGAAAATCTCATAAAATTTTCATATTATATGTATAATTTACCAAATTCGAAAATAATAATAATGGTAGCTATCCAAAATTATACTTATAAAACTTTTACTAAAATACTTCACTTAAAAGAAAATACACACTAACATAATATCTAACGATATCAATATTGTTAAACCTATGGAGACTTACAATAACATAGTCGCAAATCCTCTATAACCTCATGAATTGTCTTAGTACCTTCAAGCTCATGTGGATTTACTATGGCACATCCTAATGCTAAGGTACGGGATGTAACACTAGCGCTGGCGATCCTTTTCGGGATTGCTTCGTGGAGGTCGATGATGCCTCCGATATCATTAATTCTTCGATCCTCATGGCGGAAGCTCAACGTCTTTTTTCCCAAAGTGAGTGCTTGTTGTTTTTTGGTTATTCCTCTTCATCCTTTTTCCAAGGTTATTCTTTCTAACTTGTGTTCTTCTTCCTCGTATAGGCTTCTGCCAAATTTTGAGCTGACCTTAGTCGGTGCGAAGCCGATCTTCGAAGGGTCTCGGAAGAGAGGAATGCTCTGAAGATTCTTTGTGGCCAAAAGGACGAGGTCATAAATGACCTTCAAGCGGACCTGGCCAAGGCTCATGAAAACGAGGCCGAGTTGGACAAGCAGGTAACTGCCCTTGTGATTCAGTATGGAATCGACTCCACTGTGGAAGCTAATACTTCGATGTCTCAGCTGCAGCAGAAGGTGGAGAAGATTGGTCTTCTTCGGGCGGAGGTCGACCAGGTTAAGACCGACTGCGATCGGTGGAAAGCTAGGATGGACCGCCTTGCTGTTGAAAAGGAAGCAGCTTTAGCCAAGTTATCTTAGGCGGAGGCCCAACTCCAAGACCTTAGATAAAAAGGTTCTGCTCAGGCCAAAAGGGTTGAGGAGCTTGAAGTCGGGCTCAGCAAGGCCAAGGCTGATATCGAAAACACTAAGGCCAAGGCGTACAAATCCTTAGCCATGTACCGGGTTGATGCTATAGCTGTTCAAACCCCGCCGAGGAAGCTTCCAATCGGGAGCAGTGGTGCAGTGACTTTGCGAAGTGACAATCCCGGAGGGAAACCCTCGAGGAAATTCATGCTCGAGGTTTTGACCTCTCCGAAGAGATTGCTCGGGCAAAAGAGCTCGAGGTCGAAGCCAGACTGCTCGTCCCTTCCCATGATGATGATGAAGGCGGGTCCGGAAGTGGAGAAGACGGGGGTGAGGTTGCTGAAGAAGATGCCCCCAAAGAAGCTGCTCGGGAGGAGGCCGGTATTGAGGGGACTAGCTCCGGTCATAATTAGATTGTAGCTTCTTCTTTTTTTTCTTTTGTAAGTCCATGGCTGGCCCTTTGTACATATATTTTTTTTGATATAATGAAGAATTTCCCTTTGATGCCTTTGTATGTTCATTTGCCTTCGCCAATAAAATTTTTATTGTTGTAATCGAAGTAAACCCTTAGGTTTTTCGTCCTTAAGAGGTCAAGTCCCCGAGTTTGGAACTCATTCGAGACCTTATCTCGGGGGTGGCTTAATCCAACTGACCGGCGAATTATCTTTAATAGGCAAGTCCGAATGAATCTTGAGTTTTAGGATAAAGTGAACCCTTAGGTTCTCAACATATGGTTGTTAGGTATCTTGAACTCACCGCTATACCTTTTATGTGAACCTTCTAGCTGTAGTTAACATTTGTATGAGCTCGTAATAACTGAACCCTTGGGCTCGAATTGAGTGTGAGCGAGGTCTCGAAATCTAATTGTATCGGCCCTTAGGCTTATTAGATCGGCCCTAAGGCTCTTTAAGTTGGGCCAATTCGTCCTCTAAAAATGGCTATAATTTTCCCCTTTTCGGCTAAACGACTTAGTGAAATTTTCTTTATGCCTTAGCATGTGTTTTTTGTACCCGTTGGGTTTTTCGAGGATTCAACGATCGGAACCCAAATTTTTCTTAACTCGTTTGTGTTAAGATAATTTAATACCTCTTGAGACATTTTCGAAGGCTGATATTATTGAAGCCTTTAAATTATTGGAGGGCTGATTTTATCGAAGCCCTTCTTTGTTTGCTTTGTCGAGGGTAGCCTTATTTAACCATTTTTTTAAAGTATTTGAAGGCCTTTAGTTTATGGCGGAAGTCGGACTTCTCCGAGCCGCATTATTTGGCCGTAGCCTTTGTATATAACCGTAGTATTTAATATGGTTGTGGCCTTCGCGTATGTCTCTTGGACTTGTTCCCCGATAACATTTCGAACTTGTTCGAAATGTTAGTCTCCAAGTGTGATGGCCTTGGTCTATATATCGGGGGTGCCTCTTTTGAGGTCTTACATTTTCGAACTTAGATAGCTCGATTAGGTAGTCCCCGAATGTTCGATGTATGATTGTACTTGGCCCTTGAGCCATTTTTCACAAGTGTTAGTCTTGCATAATATAACAGAATCGTAAGTACATGACTCATATAGTGGAAATTCTACTTCAAATGCGAGATGTTTGAGAAAAGCGAGTGCTACTTTGTATTAGTCATACATGCGTACATGTTTTGTTTTCGGGACTCGGCGAATCTATATGGACACAGTTCATTCGACCGTTTGGCCCATTACAAAATTCTTCTTATCGAGACCCATTTACATAACATTTGAGGGTGATGCCCCCCAGTATTCGAGGTTGATTGCAAATAAGCCTTGTATACTGTTGAATTATCCTCAAGTAGCGCACAATTGTTGCCTCGTTAAAAACCTTGCCGGAAAAATCCATTTGGATAAAAACCGGTCTAAGGGAAAAAGAGTGCAACACGTACTTTAAAACCTGAGGTCTCGATTTCTTGGACCGGATACCTACAATAAGTTAGTTTCAAATATTTAAGTAAAAAAGTAGAAAAACATGTTTTAGCAAAAGTATCGCTTGAGGAGTGATATGTTCCACTTATTCGACAATGACTCGTCGTCCATTGTTCCAAGCTTGTAATATCCTTTATCGACTATGTCGAGGATTTGATAGGGTCATTCCTAGTTGGGACCGAGTTTCCCCTCATTAGGTTCTCGAGTATTGATGGTGATTTTCCTTAAGATCAAGTCCCCGACTTTGAAGTGTCGAAGATTGGTTCTTCTGTTGTAATACCTCTTGATTCGTTGCTTTTGTGCGGCCATTCGAACGAGATCCATTTCTCATCTTTCATCTAACAATTCGAGGCTGGTATTTATTGCCTTGTGGTTAGATTCTTCCATTGTATGTTGAAACCTGGCATTGGGCTCCCCGACTTCGACAGGTATTAAGGCTTCAGAGCCATATACTATAGAAAACGGGGTTGCTTCGGTACTGGACTTCGATGTCGTCCAATACGCCCATAGAACCTCGGGCAATTTTTCTCTCCACTTTCCCTTGGCTTCGTTTAGCCTTTTCTTCAAGTTTTGGCTAATAGTTTTATTAGTTGATTCGGCCTATCCGTTTCCACTATGGTGATATGGCGTTGATAGTATACTCTTTATTTTGTGATCCTCGAGGAATTTCGTTACTTTACTGTTGATGAATTGTTTTCCATTGTCACACACTATTTCCGTAGGCATCCCGAATCGACATGCAATGTGATCCCATTTGAAGTCGATCACTTCCTTTTCTCAAACTTTTTCGAAGGCCTGTGCTTCAACCCATTTATAGAAATAGTTAGTCATGAACAATATGAATTTAGCTTTACTTGGGGCCGATGGAAGAGGACCGACGATGTTCATTCCCCATTTCATGAATGACCATGGGGTAGGACCGAGTGAAGTTGTTCACCGAGCTGGTGAATCATTGGTGCAAACCTTTGACCTTTGTCGCATCTTCGAACGAACTCTTAAGAATCTTTCTCCATGCTGTCCCAATAGTATCCTGCTCTGATGACCTTTCGAACTAGTGACTCGGCGCCAGAATGGTTTCCACAAGTGCCTTCATTGATTTCTCGCAAAACATAGTCAGTATCTCCCAGCACCGTACATACTGCCAGTGGACCATCGAATGTTCTACTATATAGCGTTCCATCTTTGTCTAATGTGAATCGAGCTGCTTTGGTCCGTAAGGTTCTTCATTCCTTGGGATCCGATGGCAACCTCTTATTTTTCAAATATTTGATGTATTTGTTTCTCCAATCCCAAGTTAAGCTTGTGGAATTAACCTCGACATGCCCTTCCTCAATTACAGACCTCGAGAGTTGGACGACAGTCCCCTAGCTAATTTCGTCTTCGTCGACTGACAATCCCAAGTTGGCAAGTGCATCGGCCTCAGTATTTTATTCTCGAGCTACATGCTGCAGGATCCATTCTTTGAAGCGGTGTAAGGTGACATGTAATTTGTCTAAGTACCTCTGCATCATGTCCTCTCGAACTTTGAATGTTCCGTTCACCTGGTTAACTACCAGTAGGGAGTCACATTTAGCTTTGATGACTTCCGTTCCCAAGCTTTTAGCTAGTTTAAGACCTGTAATCATAGCCTCATACTCGGCCTCGTTGTTAGTTTGTTTCGCAGTCTTAATTGATTGTCTAATAACGTTGCCCGTGGGCGGTTTCAAAACAATACCAAACCCGGATCCTTTCACATTTGAGGCTCCGTCCGTGAAGAGGGTCCATACCCCCAGGGAGGTACCCGATTTTAGCAGAAGTTCCTTTTCCACTTCGGGTACGAGGGTTGGCAAAAAGTCTGGCACGAAGTCTGCTAATATTTGGGACTTGATGTCCGTTCGGGGTTGATATTCAATATCGTACCCGCCAAGTTCGACAACCCATTTGGCCAATCGTCCCGATAACTCAGGGTTGTGCAATATATTTCGAAGGGGATAGGTGGTGATAACACATATAGAATGACACTAAAAATATGACTTTAGTTTTCTAGATGCGCTTATCAATGCGAGTGCCAATTTTTCTAAGTGTGGATACCTAGTTTCAGCATCTCCTAAGGTTCGACTCACATAATAAACTGGTAACTGCGTACCTTGTTCTTCTCGAACTAATACTTAACTTAACTTACCGCTATCTCGGACATCGCCAGGTATAGGTATAGATTCTCACCTACCTTTGGGGTATGAAGCAAAGGTGGGCTCGATAGGTATTTTTTCAATTCCTCCAACGCTTGCTGACATTCCGGGGTCCATGTAAAATTCCTCTTCTTTTTGAGTAAGGAAAAGAACCTGTGGCTTTGATATGATGACCTCAAAATGAACCGGCCTAAGGGAGCTATCCGTGTAGTTAGTCTCTGAACGGCTTTCACGTTGTCCACGACAGTGAAGTCCTTGATAGCCTTACTTTTATCGGGATTGATCTCGATTCCCCTATTTGACACCATGAAGCCGAGGAATTTGCATGAGCCGACCCCGAAAGAACACTTTTCGGGGTTAAGCTTCATGTTGTATTTCGTCAAGATTTCGAATGTATCCTGCAAATGAGTCAAATGTCCTATGCATGCAGGGACTTAACTAACATATCATCAATATAAACTTCCATTGATTTTCCTATCTATTCGAACATCTTGTTAACTAGGCGTTGATATGTAGCCCTCATATTTTTTAGCTAGAAGGGCATTATATTATAGCAGTAAGTTCTATACTTAGTGATAAAAGAAGTTTTTCCTGGTCTTCTGGGTCCATCTGGATTTGGTTGTACCCAAAATAGGCGTCAAGAAAAGTAAGTATCTTGTGGATGGCCGTGGCATCAATCATTCGATCGATGTGAGGCAAAGGAAAAGAATCTTTCAGACATGCTTTATTCAAGTCCTTATAATCTACACACATTTTATGTTTGTTCCCCTTTTTGAGGACTACGATTACGTTGGTTAACCACTCGAGATATTTTACTTCCCAAACGAACCCTATTTTAAGAAGTTTGGTTATCTCCTCCTTTATGAAGGCGTGCTTCACCTCGGACTGAGGCCTTCTCTTTTCTTTATGGTCTGAACTTGGGATCTAGGCCCAACCGATGAGTTGTTATCTCGGGTGGGATTCCTGTTATGTATAAATAGGACCATGCAAAGAAATCCATGTTATCAATAAGAAATAGAATGAGTTTTTTCCTGAGTTCGGGGGTCAACCCCGTTCACAGGTATATCTTACGTTCGGGTAGATACTCGATAAGTATCACTTGTTCCAGCTCCTCGGCCGTTGATTTGGTTGCATCCGATTCTTCGGGAACGATGAAAGTTCGAGGAGTGAGAAAATCTTCTTCTTCTTCGATATTAGTTTATCTGATTCAGTCAAGGTTGTGGACAGTGATTGTTATTTGGCCGCTTGCTTATCTTTGATGCTCGAATTTTCTGAGTTCGACGGTGCTAATATCGACGTCACCTCGTCGACTGCAAATATTACCTTTGCAGTGTGTTGTTCCCCATAAACTGTTTTCACACCATCCACTGTTGGGAACTTCATCATTTGGGGAAGGGCCGATGGTACTTCCCTCATGTTATGAATCCACGGCCTTCCGAGCAGTGCATTGTATCTCATGTCACCTTCGATGACATGAAATTTTGTGCCCTGGATGGTCCCGACCACATTTACTGGTAGGATTATCTCCCCTTTTGTTGTTTCTCTAGCCATGTTGAAGCCATTTAGGACTCGTGATGCAGGTACAATTTGGTCTAGCAAGCCGCTATGCTCTACGACCCTCGATCTGATTATGTCTACAGAGATACCTAGATCCACGAGAACACATTTAACTTGAATTTTATTTAGCAAAATAGAAATTACCAGGGTGTCGTTGTGCGGGTGTGAGATGCCTTCTGCTTCTTCTCCGTTGAACGAGAGAGTGCCTTTGGGCACATAGTCTCGAGTCCGTTTCTCCCTAGTGATCGACATTTTGGTGCATTCAAATATATGTCCTTGTGGGACGTCAACCCCACCGACGATCAAGTGGATAACATGTTGAGGTTCTTCTTGCTCGTTCTTTCTATTGGCGTCTCATTCCCTGAAGTGATTTTTGGCTCTATTACTGAGGAATTCTCGAAGGTGACCCTCGTTGAACAATCGAGCTACTTCCTCTCTCAACTGTCTGTAGTCTTCGGTCCTATGGCCATGCGTGCCATGGTATTTACACATCAGGTTTGGATTCCTTTGAGATGGGTAGATTTGTATAGGTCTAGGACACTTAGTGTCTTTGATCCTCCCGATGGCCGATGTGATACCGGAGGCATCGACATTGAAATTATACTCTGATAATCAAGGTGCTTCTGTGGGATCTGCATATTTGTCGAATCAAGTTTTGCTCATGAGTCCCCGAGAATTTTGTCCTCGGTCACCCCTCCTATCGTTCCGGGCAAAATTACGTTCCGGATGGTTATTCCTTCTATCTGAAGCATATGGCTGATACCGGTCTTTATTCGACCCCGATTCTCTATCAACATCTCTTTGGTTCTTATCTGTCGACTGGTTAGGATGCACTAAGCCCGGGGGGGCTCCTGTTGGTCGTCCTCGACCCTAATCTTCGACTGATATCGGTTGTGAACATCTTCCCAAGTCACAGTAGGGTACTCTATTAAGTTCTGCCTCAACTGGCGCAATGTGATGGAACTCCGCTCGTTTATTCCCTGGGTGAAAGCTTGAACAGCCCAGTCGTCGGTAACCGGTGGTAACTCCATATGTTCTATTTAGAATCGAGATACAAACTCTCTTAGCATCTCGTTATCCCTCTGCTTCACCTTGAAGAGGTCTGATTTTCTTGTTGCAACCTTTATAGCGTCAACGTGTGCGCTTACAAATGAATCTGCCAACATGGCAAACGAATCGATGGAGTTTGGTGGCAAGTTGTGGTACCAATTCATAGCTCCCTTCGACAAGGTCTCTCCGAATTTCTTTAGCAATACTAACTCGATTTCATCGTCTTCCAAATCATTTCCTTTTATGGCACATATATAAGAGGTAATGTGCTCATTGGGGTCCGAGGTCCCATTGTATTTAGGTATATCGGGCATCCTGAACTTCTTTGGTATGGGCTTCGGAGCCGCACTTGGAGGGAATGATTTTTGCACAAACTTTTTGGAGTCCATTCCTTTTAAGATCGGTGGTGCCCCCGGAATCTGATCGACTCGAGAATTATAGGTTTCCACCTTCTTGTCGTTAGCCTCGATTTTCTTTTCTCCGACTCTATTATCTTAGTAAGCTCCTAGAGCATTCTTATTATAGCAGGGTCAGTTGTCGAAGTATTGTCACCTGATCTTTCGGGAACTGGCTCGGTATTGCGAGTAGCCTCTTGTTCGACCCTATTCGGTACCATGTGCTGATTTTGCAACTGCGCAATGGCGTTCTATTGGGCTTGCAACATTTCAAAAATAACATGGACACTGACACCTTTTTCTTCTTTGCCCTGAGTACCTCGACCTTCATTTCGACCCTCTCTGCGTACGCTTCCATCGGGGTCCTCGCCTAAGTCCTCATTCAGAGCCATATGCGAACCGACATCGACCGGGTTGACGGGTGGTGCTCCTCCGAGGTCATCTTGTGGAACCTCGATTCCTGGAGCTATAATATTCTCGTTCTCTTCGTGGAGTCCTAGACCGTTGTCACCATGAGTAGATGTGTTTTGTGAGTTTGACATGATTTATCATGAAAACAAAATTCTTGACAAGAAACAAGCGTAAAATAGTGTGTTAAGTCAGAACTAGCACTGAACGATCACTATTATCCTTAGCCCCATGGTGTAGGGCTGTTCATTTGGATCGGATATCCGAAATCCGAACCGATCCATTCAATTTCGGATTTCAGATTTCGGATTGGATCGGATTTCGGATTGTGTTTATTAAGATTTCGGATTTCGGATCGGATTCAGATTGGTATATTTTAATCCGATCCGAAATTATTAGGCAATGTATAAATACTACACTTTAATTTCGGATAATCAGTACTTCTTTTACATCTTCTTCCAAGTCATTACCTTTACAATTGCTAGATTTAGCTATATTGGCACCATAGTACTCTCATAATTGTATAAACATGAATTTTTCTTAATGCATTGCCTTTTTTTTACAAAGAAAATATACATATTAGTTTGCAACTTTAAGGTATAATAAGATCCGAAATCCGATCCGATCCAAAATTTAAAATCCGAATCCGATCCGATATAATTCGGATCGGATTCAGATGACTTTTTCTAGAATCCGAAATCCTAATCCGAAATGTGCTAAATCTGATCCGATCCGTGCACAGCCCTACCATGGTGGGCACCAAACTGTTTACCTCGAAATACGAGTAACAATTAAACTTGTAATGTGGTTATAAGGATATGTGATCTAATTCAATGCCAATTGATAAATAGCTAAATAAATAAAGGAACTAAACGATTAAAATGGATCAAACCGGTGTAATTGCAAGTTATTGACCCGATCTGGATTAGGCTCGAGATCAAGTGCCAGGAACAGTAAGAACAACAAGAGTAACATGGACAATATGAACATAATGGACAGTAAGAACATCAAAGAATTAGGAGTAAGTAAAAGAGCAGAGTGTTTGTATTTCTTAGTAGTAGCGTAAGTGATGACTCGTGTATGATGATAATGATATGTACAAGTGAATAGGGTTCCTCTTTATATAGTAGAGGAATTCTAAATAAGGTATGACTCTAATTTCGGAAGTAAAAGACATGATTGATATCAATAACCGTTATTGATTCTGTCAGTTCCGAGATTCTCGCCGAGATTGGTGGTCGATTGCGGATATCTCGTGATTTTGTTACTGCGGTGTCAATTTAGCATGACCTCGATTCCTCATTCTTCATGTCCTTCGAGCCCGTAAAATCGGGTATCCTCGATTTTTACCGTATACAATACTATAAGGTGAGAATAGTACGGGTTATCCAATTTTCAGGTTGGTAATCGAAAAATAGTCAGCATCTATAAAGTTATTTAAAAATAGTCATTATTTTAATGAAACATGGAAAGTTCCAGTACAATATGTTGGATTTTGAAGCTCATGCATATAAACTTCCAATATATTATGTTTGAACTTCAGTACATGAAAAATTCCAGTATAATATGCTGGATAATGGAGTTTTGCGTTTAAACTTTTAACATGTTGAAACTCCAATACATTATGTTGGAATCTCATATGTAAAATGTTCGAACTCACGCATATTATGCTAAAAATTTTCGTGATTCTAAGGGTGTTTTTGTTTAGATTTTATCTTTATATGAAAAAATGGCTAAATTTCGATTATTTTTGAAACAATGATTATTTTTCAATTACCATTTGTAAATCTGACTATTTCTTATTTTTGTAATATTACTAGCTTTAATGTATGTGCGTTGCACGTGTCTTTTGTGTCAATCAATATAGAATATATATAAAATAATAAATTGGTGCATACATTGAAACAATAGCCGAATTTTAGTATCTTATATACATGCAAAGATAATGAATTTAGTTGAATTAGTTATATATAAATATTATAGTTATGAGATATAAATACGTTATGTTGTTATATTTAGCCTACTATCTCTTTAGAATACAAGTAATATAAATTTGGACTATCAATTGACCAATGACACTAGTAGCTTGTTTGGTCAAACTTCTAAAATTAACTTATTTTGAAACGTGCTTTTCGCAAATTTTTTTTTTAAGAAGTACTTTTGGTGAGAAGCAACTTGTGTTTGGTTAATCAATATGAAAAGCACTTTTTGAGCAGTAATTAGTATTTGACTAAGCTTTTAAAAAGTTCTTTTAAATGTATTTTTCGAAAAAATACTTTTAGGGAGAAGCTATTTTTTTTGTTTCTCGAATAATTCTTCTGTTCCTACTCAAAAATATTTTTTCCTTCCAAAATCTTAGCCAAACACCTTAACCTAGAATACTTTTGGTAAAAAATAAAATTGACCAAAAAGAAGCTTGACCAAACAGACTATATATATATTACATCAGAGTTTGTATGATGGTTATTTCATCAAAGTATTATAAAAACTTAATTACTTAATATAAATACTTATCTAATTGTTTATCATGTAGTGCGCTTCTGCATTCCCAAATATATATTTCTTGAAATTCTAATCTATTAAATAATACATTAAAACTCCAGTCAATGAATTAAGCCGGTCATGAGGAAGCTGTTATTTAAAAAAAATCTACATCTTTATCCAATCATATTATAAATAGTTATTATTTTTATTAATACATTAAAAGCTTGAAAAACTAAATAATAATTTGTTAATCCTAATGAAGCTTTAAAATAAATGTAACTTTATTTTGAAGAAGAAAAAGTACTGAAGAAGCAGTTAGAGAAATGGGTGAAATTGAGTGATTCTAATTCTGCTTTCTTCTTTGTAAGTATGAAGAATAGAATAAGCCACAACAAGATCAGAAGTTTGAAGACTAATACAGGAGAGGCAGTTCAATCAATGAAAACAATAGAAGAGGAAATAGTGAGATTCTATAAAGAACTATTGGGGTCTTCAGCTGATACTATTAAAGCTATACAAACAACCATTATGCATTAAAAGGGATTGACACAAATTGTATCACGAACGAGTAGCCTTGATCTTGAACGCCTTATATTTTATTTGATTTCGTTCTTGATCTTGAATACTTGAATTGTTCTTCGTTCTTGAGCTTGAACTCGATTGCTTGAAGCTTGAAACTTGTAGAGAAATTTGCGGCGTTTGATCCACGAGCTCTCTTGCTTCTTGTTATAACTTCTGGTCCCTTCTCTGAATTATGAAGACCCCTATTTATAGTTGTGGAAGGGAAGAGTTATGATAAGAACAAACTCTTTCCGACCAATCAGATTGAAGAGTGACAAGGTCGCATTTGATTGGCCAGAACATGTCACTTGCACACATGGCGCAATTCATTGGCCTTTTAATTTGACTTGGCATGTCTTGTCATTTTGATACGTGGCATAGTCCTATTGACTCTTCCGTTTGACTTGGCGCGCCACGTCATTTGACACGTGGCACCAAACTGGGCCTCTAGGAAAATGACATATTGGGTCTAATGAAGCGGACTCATCACTTTAGCCCAATGGATTGAGACTTATTTATTTTAATCCATTTATATTGGACTTATACGACTAATTTAATTATATTAGCCCATATATTTATTTGGACCAATATATCTTGAATTTTAAAATATAATCTAAATAATTTTATTGAATTTGAATCCAATAAATTTCACATACCTACAAATGCCCCCTACTTCAAAATTTGTCATAATATATATTTTTTTCATTGAAGATAAAGCTTGAAGTATCAACTCATATAAAGAATCGCATGGCAAATTTTGATTAACTTTTGACTTAGAACTGTAGGCACTTGAACATGATTAACTTTGATTTTATACAACACCTTAATTCTAACGTGACTTTTTGTTAGCCAATTTACTAGTCACCTTTTACTTTTTTATTAAGAATGATTTTAATATCAAATCCCAATGATAAGATATAATGTCTAGCCCCAATTCCTAATTGGTTTAGATTTTCAAAGCCACGCCACTGTCACTGGTAAGATACAATTAGGACTGCAATTCAACTTCAATTTGGAGACAAATCTGTGCCGCCTTTTAATTCATCCCACATTGNATAATTTCTTATGTGTTGAGATCTCCGCGTAGTAATGATGTTATGTGAGCAGGATAGCTTATATATATATATATATATATATATATATATATATATATCATGACATTCTTCAATTGTAAACCTCAACCTGCAACAATTTACAAGTTGCTCTGAATCAACTTTTGACGGTTAGAAAATACTAGAAGGTAATTTCTTCTTTTGCGTATTTTTTTTTGTTGTCTTTTTTAGGTCAAACAAGGAGGATATGTTCTTGTTTAACGAGATAATCCATGCATGACGAAGATTTTTAAAAACTCGTGGTAAAGATTTTTTTTATTTAAGTTCATAGGGAAAACCTTTAAAAGTTCGCGACGAAGACCATCACACCGTCTGAGCTAAAGACTTCATTTTTTATTTGAAGCGAAAACTATTGCACCGTCTAAGCTAATGACTCCATCTTGTTTGAAGATTTAACTTCATTTTTATCTGAGGCATAGACCATTACACCGTCTGGGCTAAAGATTTATTTTGTCTTAAGCGAAGACCATTACACCGTGTAAGCTAATGACTCCATCTTGTTTGAAGATTTAACTTCTGAGGCATAGACCATTACACTGTCTTGGCCAAAGATTTATTTTGTCTTAAGCGAAGATCATTACACCGTCTAAGCTAATGACTTCATCTTGTTGAAGATTTAACTTCATTTTCTCTGAGGCATAGACCATTACACCGTCTGGGCCAAAGATTTATTTTGTCTTAAGCGAAGATCATCACACCGTCTAAGCTAATGACTTCATCTTGTTGAAGATTTAACTTCATTTTCTCTGAGGCATAGACCATTACACCGTCTGGGCCAAAGATTTATTTTGTCTTAAGCGAAGACCATTACACCGTCTAAGCTAATGACTCCATCTTGTTTGAAGATTTAACTTCATTTTATTTGAGGCATAGACCATTACACTGTCTAAGCCAAAGACTTTGACTTTTCAATGCTTGGTAGGATAATATTATGATTTGAGGCCATGAATATCGCATTTCTTAGCTAAATGTTAATAAACACTTTTCTCTCTTTTTTACAGTCTAAACATGGTTTACTTCAAAGACATAATTTCTTCCTCTAATTCTCAATGCCTTATCATCTTGGACCATAAGGGAAGCAAGGAAGGGACAAGGTTACCAGTTGATAGGTCACTAATCGGCCAATATAATGCAGCTTCATGGGTATCTTTGAGGGACCCACCTTATTTGCCAGATTGGACACTTGAATACAATAATCTTCCTCCCAAGACATAGGTGCTTCGCACCACTACCCATCATGCTTGGAATTTTGCGAGTACCTTACCATGCCTTGGGCGTCAAATCATTAACAAGGAGACTTACTGGGGCAATGATTTGCCATTCGACAGTGAATTTCATTACGTTCCTGGCTACTGGGAATGGGCATAATATGTCTTAAGTAGGTGTCGCTTGACACTGGAGGGTGCAAGAATTTATGACGCCGTATATGTGATGCGAGACTAAATTGCATAGTTTAACATGTGATATACCTTACATTTTATGCGCTTTA
>MDKJ01028829.1:0-22374 GCA_005239525.1 Nicotiana knightiana | reverse complement strand
CACATAAAATAAACCCCATTAGGCACATACGACGTGTATTTTTATCATTAAAGCACATATAATTCAAGGTATATAATGCTTAAAATCATGAATTCTAGCCACGCATCAGCGACTCTTCAAAATATGCAAACTCCTTTCCCAAAAGGAAAGAGTTCTCCCAACCAATGTCATAAACCCGATCTTCCGCGAGGAAGAGGAAAAAAAGGGTGCACGACAGCATGGCAACTCCTGTGGGGATATCCATGCTTTTATCATTTCAAATTGTTTCGTGAATTTATGCCTTTATACTTTCACCCTTTCCTATTCCCTTTGCATGAAATTAATTGTTTACTTCGGGTATTTACTTTTTTTCAAAATGTAACTGACATGTCTCTTTGTTTCCTTTTGTAACTGCATTAAATCATTATTACAATTTTTACCGCTTTCTTAAACGTGCAAATACGTGACAACTTGATTTAATACTTATTTCATAAATCATGCTCAATATTCATACTCCACTCGTGCCAAATAAAATATTATAGCAACGCTTGATGAGTGGTTGCACCCTTCCTATATTATCACCCACTAAATTCGGAAAGGCTTATTTGCAGTAAAACTAGTCGATCAGCGGTGCAATCGCAGGTTTCGTGCCTTTCCCCCTTGAGTTGTCCGCTCAAGGGTACCAGTATAAAACCCCATAGAAACCTTACTATGTTGCACTATTTCATGCATCATGGTCAAACCCAGTCAAGCTAAAGTGTCATCCGCATGATAGCTTTTAAGATAGCCTTATCCAAAAGTCCACCGGGTTTCCCTAAACCCAAATGGACGCCCTCACATTCTGTGTATTTATTTGGAGAACTAAATGTTTCCTGCTAATTATTGACGTTAAATAGTCGAGTCTGGTAGGGGTAAGGGCCTAACCTATTTGTTTTGCAGGAAAAAAAAATGAGGCACGAAGTCCCCAAATTCGGCATGGTCTCAAACATCCACCCAAACTGTTGAGTTGGTGGGAGGATCTACACTCTAGCGACAAAGCTATCGTCAGGAAACACATGGGTAATCTACCATCTCTTATGGAAATCCAGCCTAACAAAATGATAGTAGAGGCTGCTACCCTATTCTGGGATCGTGAAAGATCTGTGCTCCGCTTTGGGAACATCGAAATGGCACCGTTGATAGAAGATATAGGAGGGCTGGCTAACCTAGTATGGGAAACTCCGGGGTCGCTGGTGCTTGAGAACCACACAGGCAGAAGTTTCCTCAAAATGATGGGTCTAAAAAAGGACACGGAATAGGTATGTTTGGAGGATTCGTACATTCCTTTTAACTACTTGTACGAAAGGTATGGCTACAGCAAATCATACCATACCTACCATGACGAGTTCACTATCACCTCTATGGGACACATCCATCGCCGAGTGTTCGTGTTTATGGGCTGCTTTTTGGGTTTGATCGTGTTCCCGATGAAGAAGTAAAAGATCCATACCAGGTTAGCCATGGTAACTAAGACCATAATGGAAGGGGTAAATGGGCAATATTTCAGCATTGTGCCCATGATCGTTGCAGATATATATCGGGCCTTAGAAAGATGTTGACAAGGAGCAAAGCATTTCGAAGGTTGCAATTTATTACATCAACTCTGGCTCGTGGAACATCTCAGAAAAGGCGAATATGACAGGACATCCACCGCCGAATGTGGGATGACCACATCGCTTTCCATCACCCAAAGAGAATGAACTATATCCCTGACATGTTCGCTCAACCTGAAAGATCTGAAGGATGGGTCGAGTTTTTTGATAACCTGACTGAAGAACAGGTTCAATGGATGTTCAAATGGTTTCCACGGACGAGTTCATCATTCTATCCCCAGACGCATCATTTCTGATACTGATTGGTCTAAGGGGGACATACCCTTATGTCCCTGTTCGAGTTGTGAGGCAAGCAGGAAGGAATCAAGTCATCCCTAGGGTCGAGAAGATGAGCCATCTTCGAGCCGACTTTCAAAATAATGACAGTCCTCACAAGTGCCAAGCTCAGCACCTATGGCACTACAAGGTTATACTTGAGAAAAACACCATCGAGCAAGACAGGTATCACGTCGGTTATACCCCTTTCTATCTTAGTTGGTTAGAAGAGGATCTGGGTGGTCAGAGCAATCCAGGATACGTCCGAGGTCACAGGGTTATAGATGAAAGGGCTGAAGCACAAGTCAAGATCAACCAGTTGCATAAAAGAATCCGGGAAAATGAGGATGATCCCCACAATATACATGAGTTCAACAAAAAACTGATCGAGGAGTGGAAGGACATGGCTATTAGTGCCAACAAGAGGTTGGGCTACTTGGAACGAGGTATAATCGATTTGGAAGAAAATTTCATCAAAAGGGTTGAAGATTGTGAAAAGGTTGAGGGAGCTGCAGGGGGATACCTAGCCAGAACATACCTGCTGCTGGGACATCGCGAGCTGGTAAAGCTGCTAGAAGAAGGCAAGAATGCTGAATCTGGGGAAGGTCCTTCTAGGACCAAGTAGATAGGAATATCTTTATTTTTCTAACAATGTAATAAGGCCAATGGCCGTTAGTGATTTTTATTTTTCGTTTGTCGCTTCGGGATTTGTCTATTTTATTATCAATAAAATGAGGCATTTAGCATGTTATGTTCTCCAAATCAGTTTGTCGTTAGGCCTAGCTCGGGCACAAAGAGGTCCCTAACTTAGGACACACTTTCATTTCCACATTATGTGTTTAAATATTGCAATACTCTTTTCATGATCCTCACTGACTTGGTTACCTTTTGTTTTTATTTTTTCTTACTCCCTCCCAAAGGTTAGTTCATGCATTCTGGCATCATCAGCCTATCGCACCAGATCCAAGGGCCTTCCACCTACTCCTCCCCCTAGTCCTCCTAAGGGAAAAGGCAAAGGCAAAAGTAAGATGGACAAATCCAACAGCATCAGAAAGGCGAAAGTGATTGAACGGGTAGAGGCCACTGATGGCCGAGGTATTCAGGTCCTGCATGAGAACATGTCACCACTTGAACAGAAATTACTGAAGTTTCAGGAAGAACTCGATCAAGTCCGGAATCTGGCCAACTTGTCATTTTCCCTCAACGTCCCTGACGTCAACCTTCCAAATGCTCAAAACCCTGCACCTCCACAAAATATCCCAAGACAGCAAAATCATCCCGCACCTCACCATCACACCACTCCCCCAAAGAACCAAACTCTCCCGACACAGTGCAATGATTTCCACACCTCAAATAACACTCCACTACTTATCCCAAAACCTCAAAACCCCACAAAAGACAATTTACACACCTATAACAATCCTATCTATGTGTAAACCATAACCCACTCCACTCCGCCTATCCCACTGGCGTCCGAGTCTGAGGAAAACGATTTACTTATCAGGAACCTGGCGGAGGAGCTTAGGAAACTGACCAGCCAAGTCCAGGTTGTTGAAGGGACCAAGGGGATTGAAGTGTTGAATGATGAAGACCTTTGTATCCAACCTAATGTGGAACTGTCGTAGGGGTACAAACCTCTAAAGTTCGAAATGTTTGACGGTACTGGTGATCCAAGAGTCCATTTGAGGCCTATTGGGACAAATTGGTTGGCGTGGGAAAGGACGAAAGAATCCGCATGAAGCTGTTTATGGGGAGTTTGAAGGGAGATGCACTATCTTCGTACATCAGCCAAGACCCCAAGAAATGGTCAAACTGGGTAAGCATGGCGTCTGATTTCATGGACAAATTTAGATTCAACACAGAGAATGCACCGGATGTGTTCTACATTCAAAATTTGAAAAAACGCCGACAGAAACGTTTTGCGAGTATGCTACTCCCTGGAGGTCCGAAGCCGTTAAAGTGAGACTTGCTTTAGAAGAAGAACAGATGAACACGTTCTTTGTCCGGTCTCAGGACCCGCAGTATTATGAACGGTTAATGATGGTTGAGAGCCACAAGTTTTCTGACATCATCAAATTGGGTGAGCGGATTGAAGAATGTATTAAAAGCGGTATGGTTACAAATTTTGAAGCCTTGTAAGCCACTAACAAGGCTCTACAGTCGGTGGTGTGTCTATGAAGAGAGATGTGGGAGCCGTAATGGTTGCACAAAGAACCAAGTCCCCACTCAAGTACCAAACCTATCCGACACCTCCACTCACATATCATCCAACCCCGAATTACCAAGCACCCTCATCAAATTACCAAGCTCCACCACAAAATTACCAAGCTCCACCACCAAATTACCAAACTCCACAACCTTCCTACCAAGCTCCACCACCCACATATCAACCTGCTTCGCCCAAATATCCACAACACGCTCTTGTCTACCACACTTATAATTCCCAGCCATCCTATTACCAATCACTCCTTGCACGCCAAAACTTCCCTAGATCTTGTCCCAATTTTGATCGCCGCCCTCCAAAGAAATACACCGCCATAGCCGAGCCCATTGACCATCTATATGAAAAACTCAAAGTTACTGGTTATGTCACACCTATCCCTGCTGCCACCCCTGAGAACCCTTCTCAGTGGGTTAACCCAAACAATCCTGTGCATACTATTCCGGCATGAAAGTACACACCATCAAAGAATGCCGTTCTCTAAAGGACAAAATACAGGCTCTCATTGACAACAAGATTATTGTGGCAAAAGACCCCGCTCGAAACGTCTGCGACAATCCTCTGCCGGACCATAAGGGTAGAGATATCCATATGATTGAAATAGAAGATGATTGGGATACCGAGGGGTCAATCGGGTTGATCGTAGAAGGCGATGACCCAAAAAAATCCGCAGTCACTCTCAAACCGATCATAGTCCAGATTCAGCCATCTGAGGCCGCTGAGGTGAATATGTATATACCATTTGAGTTTGAACCAGCGCCACCTGCAAAGTCACTAGTGCCAATTGAAGTTGAGTTTGTATCTCCAGCAAATGCACCAGATTCGTTCGAGGTCACAGTCCTGCCACCCCGAACACACATTCCATTTGAAATAAAGATAGTTGCACCAATTCTGGTGGCAATGTCAACCATGCCACCCTTCTATTCCAACACTATCCCTTGGGACTACATAGCGGAGACGAGAAGGAAAGGCAAGGTTAGGTCCGAGGAAGCTGTCGCAGCACAGGGTATGACGAGAACTGGTAGGGTCCACATCCCTGAGCATCTGGCCGAGTCAAGCAAGCAGGCCGCCAACCGGCCTCCCCTTATTGAAACGGCATAGATATCCATCCTCTCTCTGCTGCAGAATTCTAGAACACACATAAATGCTTTGTTAAAAGTTTTAAGTGAAGCATATGTGCCAAACAACATCACTAGTGGGGAAATGGCCAATATGGTAGGCCAGGTACTGGAGAGTCATAAAATCACTTTTCATGAGGATGAGCTAACACCTGAAGTATTGGGGCACAACAAAGCATTGCACATCGCCGTGCAATGCGAAGATCATTTCATCACAAGAATCTTGATCGATGGAAGTTCCAGTCTTAACATCTGTCCGTTGATAACACTCAAGAAATTGGGTAAAGGGCTACATGAGATAAAGGATGGGGCGATCAATGTGAAAGCCTTTGACGGTTCTTAGAGGTCCACCATGGGGGAGATTAGTCTATGTCTACAGATGGGACCGACTTGGTTCGAAGTGGATTTCCAGGTGATAGATGTTCTGGCATCCTAAACCTGTCGTTGGGACGACCCTCGATTCATGCTGTTGGGGCCGTAGCATCAAAACTACATCAGGCGGTAAAATTCGAGTGGAACCACTAAGAGGTGATTATTCATGGTGACGGTAGTAACCCCATTTATAGCCGTCAAAATATTCTGGTGATTGATGGAAAAAGGAAGATAGGCGGAGGAACTTACCACCACATTGAACGGGTCAATGCTATTGACAAGGAAAAATGGTTGGATAATGAGAATGAGAGAATCCTGAACTGGAGAGGATATGATCCAGGAAAAGGACTCGGTAAAAACCTCTAAGGATCACGAAGCCTATAAAGCTTAAGGAACATGGCACCACTTTCGGTCTGGGGTATGAGTACACTTGGCAGGAATTCAATGACTAGTCGCCACCTTGTCGCGGTCCCTATTACCCTTTGGAGAAGCCAATACCTCATCTTGAGCAGACTTTCAAGCAGGACGACACTATTTACGGTTTAGATGAGGAAGGAGCACTTGCAGCAATGAGGAGTTTGTTCCTAGAGGATAATGATATGGACTGCTGTGTTGTTTTCTAGGGGGAGGGGGAGAGGGAGAAAGGCCCTTCCATATATACTGTAATCAAGGAGGCATATCTCAAGAACTGGTCTATCAAGACAACCAAAGCCTGATGAGCCTCGGGGTAGCAAGGATAAAACAAGCATTATTTACTGTTTTATTTACTAAATGATTTTTCTTTTTCTGCATTTTTCAATTTCTGCAATAAAGATCTTCAATGTTCAAAATAGTTATTCAATCTATCAAAGCATCTTCTAACTTTCTCTTACGAATCTGATATTTATTGCTATTGTTTTCTCTTATTACTTTATTTATACAACATTACTACTACTTGTCTTGATGAACCGATGAATGTGACATGCAATGAGGCAACGCAACAAATGGACATTGATTCAGAAGAGGACGACATACCTGACGAGATTGTCAATGAAGCTGAGAACTTTGAGAATAGACCTAAGTCCAACCTGGATGAGACCGAAGTTATCAACCCGGGGGATTCAGAAAATGTCAAGGAGACTCGTATCATCATTCATTTGTCACCATCAGAAAAGAAAGAATACACAGAGTTTCTAAGAGAGTATTAGGATGTATTCGCATGGTCGTGTGATGACATGACAGGTCTAAGTACGTCTATTGTGGTTCACAAACTGCCAACCAATCCAATGTGTCCACCAGTGAAACAAAAGCTCAGAAAATTCAAACCCGACATGAGTTTGAAAATCAAAGAAGAAATTACCAAGCAGATCAACGCCAAAGTTCTCCGGCTAGTGGAGTACCCGACATGGTTAGACAACATTGTGCTTGTGCCAAAGAAGGACAGGAAGGTCAGAGTCTGCGTCAACTACCGGAATCTCAACCGGGCCAGTCTGAAAGACGACTTCCCCTTGCTAAATATACACATTCTGATTGATAACGGCGCTAAGCATAAATTGCAGTCCTTTGTGGATTTCTTCGCTGGTTATCACCAGATTTGGATGGATGAGGAAGATGTTGAGAAAACGGCGTTCATTACTCAGTGGGGAGTGTATTGTTAAAAGATGATGCCATTTGGCCAAAAGAATGCAAGGGCTACCTACATGAGGGCCATGACAACCATATTCCATGACATGATTCACAAAGAGATCGAGGTGTACGTGGATGATGTCATTATCAAATCAAAGAAAGCTGCTGATCACATGGAGAATTTGGGGAAGTTCTTCAATAGATTGTGAAAATACAATCTGAAACTAAACCCCGCGAAGTGTGCATTCGGGGTTCCTGCTGGGAAGTTGTTGTGATTTATTGTAAGCCGCCGGGGAATAGAATTGAATCCGTCCAAGTTCAAAGCCATTCAAGAGTTACCACCACCAAGGAACAAGAAAGATGTGATGAGTTTCTTAGGGACGCTTAATTACATTAGCCGGTTTATAGCACAGTCTACCGTCATATTCGAGCCAGTCTTTAAGATGCTGAAGAAGGACATTGCGACCAAGTGGCCTGATGATTGTCAAAAGGCTTTCGACAGAATCAAGAAATATTTGTCAACACCGCCAGTCCTAGTACTGCCCGAGCCAGTCAGACCTTTACTACTCTATCTTGCATTATTAGATGGAGATTTCGGTTGCGTTCTGGGGAAGCACGATGAAACGGGAAGGAAAGAACAAGCTATTTATTACCTCAGCAAGAAGGTCACTCCATATGAGGCCCGGTATTCTCTATTAGAGCGTACCTGTTGTGCTCTAACTTGGGTCGCCCAAAAGCTGAGGCATTACATCTGCGCCTACACAACATATCTCATATAAAGGATGGATCCATTAACGTACATCTTTCAGAAGCCCATGCCCACTGGCAAGCTAGCCAAGTGGCAAATCCTGCTGAGCGAATTCGATATTGTCTACATGACTCAGAAGGCAGTTAAAGGACAAGCTCTAGCAGACCATCTTGCTGAGAATCCCATAGACAGAGGATACAAACCCCTGAAAACATATTTTCCTGATGAAGAGGTATCATTCATAGGAGAAGATACTGCATAATCCTATGATGGTTGGATGATGTTATTTGATGGACCAGCAAACTTCAAAGGACTGTCAACATTATCCGATATCCGCCAAACTCAGGTTCCCTTGCACCAACAATATGGCCGAATAAGAAGCCTGCATCTTGGGGCTCAATATGGCCATTGACATGAACGTCCAGGAACTGTTAGTGATCGGTGCTTCATACTTATTGGTACATCAGGTACAAGGAGAATGGGCAACAAAGAATTCCAAGATACTGCCGTATTTGCACCATGTACAGGGGTTAAGATAAAGGTTCACAAAGATAGAGTTACGGCACGTCCCCAGAATCCATAATGAGCTCGCCGATGCATTAGCTACTTTGTCCTTAATGATCCAGCATCCGGACAAGAATTCCATTGACCCTAATTCCCATAAGGATCCATAATCATCCAGCTTACTGTGCCCATATCGAGGAAGAAGAAGACGGAAATCGTTGGTTTAATGACATCGATAGGTACTTGGCGAAAGGAGAATACCCCGAGCTTGCAAATTCCACTCAGAAACGCACACTTTGGAGATTGTCCAACAATTATTTCCACAGCGGAGGAACCCTATATAGGAGGACTCCTGATTTGGGGTTATTAAGGTGTGTTGACGCAAAAGAAGCATCGAAGTTGCTGGAAGAAATTCATGCAGGGACATGTAGCCCACATATGAACGGTTTTGTTCTAGCAAAGAAAATACTCCGAGCTGGTTACTTTTGGATGAATATGGAAATGGACTGCATCCAGTATGTTTGGAAGTGCCACTGCTGCCAGATACATGGGGATATGATAAAACTGCCTCCAAGTGAGCTCAATGAAACCAGCTTGCCATGGCCATTCGCCGCTTGGGGTATGGACGTTATTGGACAAATTGAGCCTGCCGCTTCCAATGGCCTTAGGTACATTTTGGTCGCCATTGACTACTTCACTAAATGGTCCGAAGCAGCCTCCTACAAAGCAGTTACTAAGAAAGTCGTGACCGACTTTGTCCGCGACATCATTGTTTGTCGGTTCGGAGTTCCAGAGTCAATCATCACCGACAATGGTTCTAATCTCAACAGTGGATTGATGAAAGCTATGTGTGGAACTTTCAAGATCAAACACAAAAATTCCACAGCATACAGACCTTAGATGAATGGAGCCGTAGAGGCCACTAACAAAAACATCAAGAAGATTCTAAGAAAGATGATAGAAAGCCACAAAAAATGGCATGAAAAGTTATCATTCGCTTTAATAGGATACCGTAAACACTATCCGCACGTCAACAGGGTAACTCCCTATATGCTAGTTTATGGTACAGAGGCTGTTATTCCTGCCGAAGGGGAGATTCCATCTCTAAGAATTATACGGGAAGCTGAGCTTAGTGACGCATAGTGGGTAAGAAGTTGTTATGAGCAATTGGCCCTCATAGACGGGAAGAGAATGAATGCAGTATGTCATGGTCAAATATATCAGAACAGAATGGCCAGGGCCTTCAACAAGAAAGTCAAGCCAAGACGATTCACACCAGGGCAGCTGGTGTTAAAGAAAATCTTTCCGCATCAAGATGAAGCCAGGGGAAAGTTCTCTCCCAACTGGCAAGGTCCGTACATGGTTCACATAGTGCTGACAGGAGGAGCACTCATACTTGCAGAAATGGACGGAGATGTTTGGCCGAAACCGATCAATTCAGATACAGTCAAGCTCTACTATGTGTAATCTTTATGCTTTCTCAGTGATGTAATTTGAACTACGCCTGACCTGATTCACGTTTAAGAGGGGATACGTAGGAAGCCCTATGGGTTCGGTCACAATTCAATAAAAATCTATTTTTCCCCGCAATTGGAAACTGGGGAAGAATTTTGAGGAGGACCCTCAAATTTCCGAAGCAAGTTCAGCCAGTCATGGTGCGAGCAGAAGTCAGAGGCATCCACCTAGCAAACTGGAGCAGAATTTTGAGGACCCTTAAAATTCCGCAGCAGGAGAGGTTGCAATGTCTCGAACCGTGTCACGTCGTCGGTTCATCTAAAACTATTTTAGATTATATATATTATACTTTTACAAAATCATGCATATTTATTTTTCTGAAACAGCTTGTTTAGGGAACGCTACCCCAATGATACAGACAGTATCATCAAATCAAGCCCAACAAACCAAGTAAATCCAGGGGGAATACGAACTAACCTCCCCCGTTTACAGAACTCACGATTTTTCTTTGGATGCAGGCACAAAGATTACAAAAAATCCCAAAACACACTATCCGCCGAAGGACAGATACTATTCAAAGATACGATTCTCAAAACCATCGCACATGCCAACATTTATTATCAGCAAAAAACAATGCTTCATAATCGCAATGCTCACAACGGTCACAATACTGCGATCTATTACCGGCTAAGAATTTCAATTGTCATTTATTTAATTCTTGCATAAGGCTACCATTCTGCCTTTCGAGACGAAATGATGTCTCCATCTGCATTTGCATATTGCATAAGGCTACCTTTCTACCTTCCGAGACTAAACGATGTCTCCATCTGCATCTGCATCTTGCATAAGGCTACCTTTCTACCTTCTGAGACTAAACGTTGTCTCTATCTGCATCCGCATATTGCATAAGGATACCTTTCTACCTTTCGAGACTAAACGTTGTCTCCATCTGCATCCATATCTTGCATAAGGCTGCCTTTCTGCCTTCCGAGACTAAACGCTTTCTCCATCTGCATCCGCATATTGCATAAGGCTACCTTTCTGCATTCCGAGACTAAACATTATCTCCATCTGCATTCGCATATTGCATAAGGCTACCTTTTTGCCTTCCGAGACTAAACAATGTCTCCATCTGCATTCGCATATTGCATAAGGCTACCTTTTTGCCTTCCGAGACTAAACGATGTCTCCCATTTACTTTTCAAAAGCAACCCCTGTCTTTATCATTCGCTTCCTTTCGGGCTAAGCTCTGCACTTTTTAAAATTCGCAAGACTAAGCTCTATCTTGTCAGCATCATACTATTGCATCTTTATGGGCTGAAATATCGCTAACCTATCCCAAGGCGTCATGATTCGGAGGCACCATCTTCATAGCCCGAGAACACCATGTCATGGCCTGAGGATCTTTTTTTATCATTTTGCATATCATTATTCAAAGGCATCAAGGTTCGGAGGCACCATCCTCATGGCCCGAGAAAATCATTTCATGGCATGCGAATCCCTCATCAAAGCAATTCATGGCCCAGGACATCATGGTCTAAAGACTTCATCCTTAACCGTCCAAAGACATCATTCATAGTCCAACGGGAATTTGCATCATGTTTAAATTATGCACAATATACGCTCGTATTTTTATTTGTAGGTAATCCGTCAAGCAACAGCCATCCAAGCGGGAGAGGTACCGCTCCAGGTCTCTTAACTATCCCGTAATCCGTTTGCTCAGCTAACCCTGTACTTTGCATCCGTTCTTGTAAAACTTCATTGGTATACTTCACCGATGACCGCTGAACTACATACGACCTGATTCTTGTAAGGTCAGGGATATGTAGGCAGCTCAGGAACCAGGGTGCAGCCCGAACCCTTCAAGCTATTTCCACTCGGTCAAAATTGGAAATCATATCTTTACCCGACAACTCTTTCATCATTCCGAGGTAAAGAGGGGCAACTGTTGATACCTAATTTTTTCTTAAATTATTTTTTAAAATTTGTATATATACCTACAAAATCACTCTTTATAATAACTGGTATTTTTCCGAAATTTTTCATATTTTTATTAAATTCTTTTCCAATTTATTCAGTATTTTTATTCATAATTATTCATAAATTGTATTATAAATAATTTCAAAATATTTCCCAGTTCAATATATAATTTTTAATCCTATTAGGATTTAATTATTTCATAAATTAGCCAATTTGGCATTATTTGACCATAATTACAATAATTTTGCAACTATGGCCTAATTGTACATTTTATACCATTTCAATCAATAATTATTTAATTTTATATTTATTATATTTATTATATTCATTAATTACCTTAATTTAATTTATTTTGCATTATTTTCATTTTATATAATTATTAGCTATTTTTTATTAAATATTTATCTATTTTTAATGGGTATTTAACTAATAGCCACTTTTATTTTCAATTCTAGCCTAATTTCACCCGGGCCCGTACCCAATTTAATCAGCCCAATTACCCAGCCCAGACCTAAAATCCTACCCGCCCCAACCCCACGACTAATCTAAGTCGTTGATCAATTTAAATCAACGGCCCAGATTAGTGTTACCATAATTAAACCAAGACCTACCCCACACCGACCCCTCATTTCACTCGGTCTCTCATCTCTATACTCTCTCTCGCTATCTCTCTAGTTCTCTCGAGAGACCTCTGGTCTCTCCACCTCCAATGAGGTTTTTTCGTTTTCTCCGGCTAGTCCCCTCGTCGAAAACTATGTATATCATGAATCCTAAATCCTGGTATTTTTACATTTTCTTTTAGATCTGTGTATATCATGAAGCTTTTTAAATGTTTTCTTCGAAAACCTTCCTATTCTAAGCGATCTTTCATCTCAAAATTAGGGTTTCATCACCCCTCTTCAAAAAATGATTTTCCTTCTATTTTAATAACATTCCATGATTCTTTCTATGATTCAACGATTTACTCGGAGTTCTCTTTTCATTTTTGACTTACAATGCTGAAAACCCTAGGTTTTTCCCCAATTCTTAGTCGGTCTTTAACCGATATGTTTGTTTAAATGCATGAACTCTTATTTCTCATAAATGTTTAAGCTTTCTGTGATTTTACCATGTTTTTGCTTATTAGGGTCCCTGACTATGTTCTCTTTTCTTATATCATGTTCAATGTTACTTCTTTGCCTCTAAACCTGTGTGATTTTGCTACTATAGTCACTAGGATTTCAACTCTCTGATTCCCATTGTTCGTTTAAATGTGTGCTAGCCTCGAATCTTTGATTCTATGTGATTCTTTACCTTGCTATGCTTTTGCTTGCCTATTATTTGCTTAACTGATTTTGTTCCTGTTCGAATCCCTAACTCTCTGCATCTTTACCTTGTTCGCACCCCTGATTCCTAGAGATTTGAAAAGCCCTACTGATTTCTTATGAGATGTTCTTACTGACTTCCAACTTTGTTTTCTTACCTTGTTACATAATTGATTAACTGTTAATTGATTACTATTTCCTTAAGTGATATCTTCTTAACCTAGTCTCAATTGTATGCTTGAATTGGGGTGAAATTGTTTCCTTATATGTTACAGGCATAAGAACTTTCCTTAATTGTTATTTTACCTACTAGCCATTTGAGTTTAACCCCTTCAATTAAGGAATACCTAATTGCCTGTTATACTTACACTGTTCTTATATTCCTCTAAGCTATATATGGTCCTTTCCTTATTTAATACTCATCGTGTGAATCACTCCCTTGATTATAGGGATACTTGTACTAGTTGGGTACTGATTGATATTCAGTCCCACAATCACTGGTTAATTCTAATTTTTTTTCCTTATTTTTCATCAAGCTTTCAAACTATATATATACTCTATTCATTCATTACACACACACGAATTAATCTGTTCAAAAACCTCTCTCTCTCACAATTTCAAAGACTATCTGCTCTCTTTCTTCTGTGCTAACTACTACTATTCTAAGTTGGTCGTCTGCAAGCCAAGGCTAACCATTGTGCATCTCCTACTTCCCTGTTTGTGTTACTGCTTTCTTCACTTCACTAGTATGTTCTAATTTAGATTTCAGTTCTCAAACCAACATGATTCCACTACTGTTGTAATTCAGCATGCTTCCAATTTGCTTACTTATTCTTCAGCATATATCTAGGATCCTGAACTCCTCTCTGCATGTTTAAATTAGGCTTTATTTATTTATGACCAACATGTTTCTGTACACTTAGCACCTACTTCATACATGCCTATGACTGGTACATTAGTTTAACCATGGCCTTAGTTGTTAATCTGAGCTAGCACTTTACTATACTCCCTGATCCTCTAGACCCTCGAGATTTTATGATTGTATGTCTACGTGTGTATCTGTCTGCTGCATGTCTACCCTTACATGCTCTGTATTTGTCCCTCAAATCCCATTAGCCCTATTTGTGCTTGTTGGACTATCTTTGGTCCTTTGTGTGATGTTAAGCTTCCATTTTCTTCTTCAAAATATTGTTTTCTTACTTACCCTTTCTCAAAATGTTCCTTACTTAAATCCTTTTAAATAAAAGCACTCTCACATATACTCTTAGAAGTCTAAGTTCAGCCCCCTTCGTGTGAGCACTGCTCTGGGGACCCTTTGAGTACCCTCTGAACTCTGACACACAAGGCTAGCATTTCCACACTGCACATGTTTAACTCTTTGGCTATGTCTGGGTGTGAGCACTGCCCGGGAGCCCTTGAGGTCCTTAGGGAACTCTGACACATCCGGATTATGAAAAGGCTATGAAATGCCATAAGGCATTGAGGTTTGGAAAATCTGGGCCTAATTGAAGTCTCCCTATAGAAGAAACTTCTTATTTTTCTTTGGTTGTGTAATTCATAATTCCCTGGACTGTAATAATTTGTAAACAACTCAAGGGATAGATAGTCAAAAGGGAGGGGTAACTACGCATGTGATAGCTATTAAAGGGATAGAACTCATGAGATTAGACCTTATTTCCTATCTGTGCAATAGAGATCATGTTTTGGCCCATATGTTCAAATTTATGCATTAGAAACCATGCTATTTGATATTATTTCCTATATGTGCAATAGAGATCATTTTTAGGCCCATATGTTAAAATTTATGCATTATAAATCATGTTTATTAGGTCTCGTACCTATTGTTTCAGCATGTTCACTTTTACTTAGAAAAATCCTGCTAATAAATGGTATTCTCTACTATCATGTTCCACACTTCCATGTACGCTTAGAAATATTTTCCCAGGCTAAACAACATTAAAATAAATTATCACTCCAGCATCTTCTGAAACCATGATTAATATTGTGACTACTGAGCATTTAGAAATCATGCTTAGGAATTCTGCATATGCATCATTCTGCATCTCTACCTGTGCATTAGATATCATGTTATAGGGTCCTAATCGATCAACTAAATTTAGTCTAATTACTGATGTATAAAAAGGTATAACAACCTCACTCAATTTTCTCTAACAAACAACTGGTAATTCTTCTGTGTTCTGAACAACCTAGACCAGCATGTTTAGGTAACAATTTGCAACAGTTCCTCTAATAATTCTGTTAATATACACTGTCCCCCGCCTAGGAAAGCCTTAGGTGACTAAATTTCCAAAAAATAGAAATTTGTCTCTCTTGTGTGTATTGCTTAACACTAATAGGTACTTTTAGATCATTAGGCAAACTGATTAGAGCATGTTTTTTTGTTATAAAACAAGTCTGTCTATCTGTTTATCATCTGAATTCACCTAGATACCATGTCTTAGGATCTCAATTAACAACAATGCCCTTACATATGTTTGAGTCGTGTTAATTATATGCATTATCTGCGGAGGAAAATCTGAGCCTCGTATATGCTCCCATGTGTTTCCCAATGACTGCAGTCCTACATGTTCTTCGCTTGTCGCCTTAGAATTTTACCCCTTTAAACTTGAGGGTCTGCCTAGTACCTACCCTCTAGGATAGTAGTCCTAACCTCCTTCGGGACTGATAGGATGGGACGGGTAATAGCGTGCAATAGAATCAGTGACCAACGCTTGCTTTAATTACCTTCACGGGGTGGGAAGGGTAGAATATGGATATGATGACCGGTGCGCTAATACCACGTGTAGCCCCTCTTCGAGGAGTGATTACCGGGTATTGTATTGATGTGATCCATATTATTATAAACCTAGGACACCTGTATACGCTAGTTCGTAATCAGCCCTACTATTTTCTAAACACATGTATGCTTAAGACTTAAATCACCTCTTATTTGAGCCTTTACTTGTTATTGTTAGTTGTACAAATTTACGAAACCATTTGGCCTGGAACCACACTTGTGGATCCTAAGGGGTGCCTAATACCTTCCCTTTAGGATAATTTCAAGCCCTTACCCAAATCTCTTGTTAGCAACGTAGTTGTAATTGAACCCCTAAGGTGCCTAACGCACCGTTAAAATCGTTAGGTGGAGACTCTTCAAAATATGCAAACCCCTTTCCCAAAAGGAAATATTTGTCCCAACCAATGTCATAAACCCGATCTTTCGCAAGGAAGAGAAAAAAAAGGCTGCGCGACAGTATCAGTACAACCGACCCCATGTACCGAGTAAGTGTCGAGCCTAACCTCGACGAAGTCAAAGACTTTCACAATATTTATGTATCAACAATTGTAAACAGAACAAGATTCACTTTAAAGAACAGTAAGAGCAGAATATGAAATAATGATAATAAAACAATGAGTGTTCCGGCCTTTATCTTATAAACAGTAAAACATGAATATTCTCCTTTATTTCTCCTTGTTGCGGTGTGCAACTCGATCCCACCTGTCCACCCTTATTGCTCCTCCCTATATATATATCACCCTTATTTCTCCTGTTGCGGCATGCAACCCGATCCCACCTGTCCACCATTTGTTGTGGCGTGCAATCCGCTCCTACCAGACATATCACATCAATTTATTTACGAAAGCTTTCACAATTCAGGCCAAGCCTTTCACAACATTTTTGTATCAACAATTGTAAACAGAAGCTGTAAAACTCCTCAACTTCATCAATTATCATTTCACAACGAAACCATCCGGAAATTATATACATATCGTAACACTGACATCCAGTTCAATCCATATGTAACATAACAAAACTAAGAGAACAGACAACACTTCCAAAATACTCGAAACAATACTGAACAATGAGTTAACGAATCCAAATAGACATAGAAACATCAATGATCCTGAAACAACCAGAGCAAATAATTGGAAACGGGGAAGGGACCATGTTCAACAATAATTTAGTGGTGTATAGATACTCGTCACCTCACCTATACACCACATACATGCAAATTCACATAGCATTTAAGTGGGGATTCCTATTCACTCAAGTCAAGGTTAATCCAAGCACTTACCTCAATCTCACAAGCAATCACTACTCTAGCACGGCCTTTCCTTTAGAATTTGCCTCTAACCCGCTCGAATCTAATCACAATTGGTTCAATATATTCAATTATTGCTTAAAGAAATCAACTTTAATGAAAACTATGGTTTTCCTATGTTTTCTTATCAAAATACAAAAAGCGACCCCAGACCCGCTTGGTCTAAACTCAAGGTACAGACCTAAACCTGTTTACCCAGCTTCCCCCGAGCCCGAATATGCAATTGGATTTGGAATGCGACCTTAATTCGAGGTCTAAATCCCCAAATTTTGAAATTCGTAAGTTCTACCCAAAACCCAAAACCCAAATTTTTCCATGAAAACTCTAGATTTTTGGTTGAAATCTTGTTAAAGGTTGTTAAGGAATGAAAGGAATTAATTAGAGATCACTTACCAATGATTTGGAGAAGTTTGGGTCTTTGGAAAATCGCCTATGGAGGTTTATGGTTTGAGAGAATTGGAAAAGAAGTGAAAAACCCGTCAAAATCTGATATCACAGGTTGCGGGTCTTGCATTTGCGAACCCTGAGGTTTCCGAGATTTATCGCAAATGCGATAAAAAATGTCGCATTTGCAATGAAGGGCGTTTCGCATTTGCGACCCAAAATCTCGCGAATGCGAGATCTGAGGCTGGCCATTGACTTCACAAATGCGAAGCTCGATCTCGCATTTCCGAGATCTAAGGCCTGCAACACCAGATTTAGCTGTTGGGTATTTTTTCTAAGTTTAGACACTCCGTAGCCTACCGGAAACTCACCCAGCCCTCGGGACTCCAAACCAAACATGCACGCAAGTCAAAAAATATAATATGGACTTGCTCGTGCGATCAAATCATCAAAATAACATCAAAATCTACAGATTTAACCTCAAAACTCAAGATTTCCTCAAGAACACTCAAATTCCTAACTTTTCATCCAGATGTCCGAATTTCATCAAATCAACTCTGATTCTCATGAAATTTCACATATAGGACTTAAATAACATAACAAACTTGTTCCCGGCTTCGGAACCAAAATACGGGCCCGATATCATCAATTTCACATATTATTTCATTACTTTATTTCCTTTAAAAACCTGCACAACAATTTTCTTCAAAAATTATTTTCTAAGGCTAGGGACCCCGGAATTAAATTTTGGGCATACGCCCAAGTCCCATATTTTACTGCGGACCTCCCGAGATTTTCGGAGAACATATCCGGGTCCGTTTACTCAAAATGTTGACCAAAGTCAACTAAAACCAAATTCTAACTCTAAAACAAAATTATTTCTCATATTTTCACATAAAAGCTTTCCCGTTTCACGCCCGGACTACGCACGCAAATCGAGATAAATAGAATTAATATTTTTAAGGCTAATGAGCTTGAATTGAGTATTAATTTATAAGATGACTCTTTGGGTTATCACAATCTCCACCTCTAAAACAAACGTTCGTCCTCGAACGAACATAGAAAATTACCTGAATTGGAAAACAAGTGGGGATATCTACCCTGGATGTCCGACTCGGAATCCAAAGTAGCAGCCTCAACAAGCTGACCTCTCAACTTCACTCGAAGTGAAGGGTAACTCTTTGATCTCAACTGACGAACCTGCGGGTCTAGAATGGATACCGGCTCCTCCTCAAAAGTCAAATCTTTGTCCAATTAGACAGAGCTGAAATCTAACACGTGGGACAGGTCACCATGATATTTCCAGAGCATAGACACATGGAATACCGGATGAACTGAGGGTAACCCTGGAGGCAACGCAAGTCTATAAGCTACCTCCCCCGCTCTATCTAGAATCTTAAATGGCCTGATGTACCTAGGGTTGAACTTACCCTTCTTCCCAAATCTCATAACACCCTTCATGGGCGATACTCGAAGTAATACACTCTCTCCAACCATGAATGCCACATCCCGAACCTTACGGTCGGCATTACTCTTTTTCCTAGACTGAGCTGCACGAAGTCGTTCCTGTATAACCTTGACCTTATCCAAGGGCTCTTGAACTAAGGTCGTACCCAATAACCGAGCCTCTCCCGGCTCAAACCACCCAACTGGAGATCTACACCGCCTACCATATAACGCCTCATAGGGAGCCATCTGAATGTTGGACTGATAACTATTATTATAGGCAAACTGTGCTAACGGTAAGAATTGATCCCAAGAACCTCCAAAGTCAATAACATAAGCGTGTAGCATATCCTCTAGAATCTGAATAGTACGCTCGGACTGCCCGTCCGTCTGAGGGTCAAATGATATGTTCAACTCAACTCGGGTACCTAACTCTCGCTAAATTTCCCTCCAAAAGTGTGAGGTAATCAAAATGTATTGACACGGGAACACCGTGAAGGCGAATAATCTCTCGAACATATATCTCTGCCAACCGAAATTGCCCTCCAAAAGTGCGAGGTAATCAGAAATTATTGACACGGGAACACCGTGAAGGCGAATAATCTCTCGAACATATATCTCTGCCAACCGCTCCGAAGTATAAGTACTTGCCACTGGAATGAAATGTGCTGATTTAGTCAACCTATCCACAACAACCCAAATAGCGTCGAACTTCCTCTGAGTCCGTGGGAGTCCAACAACGAAGTCCATAGTGGCACGCTCCCACTTCCACTCAGGAATCTCTATCTGCTTAAGCAAATCACCAAGTCTCTGATGTTCACACTCAATGCCTTCCTACTCAATGCATCAGCCACCCCTTTGGCCTTCCCCGGATGGTACAATATCGTGACATCATAGTCTTTAAACAACTCTAAACATATTCTATGCTTCAAATTGAGATCCTTTTTTTTGGAACAAATAGTGAAGGTTGCGATGATTCGTGAAAATCTCACACGGCACGCCATAAAGATAGTGCCTCCAAATCTTCAACGCGTAAATAATGGCTGCCAACTCTAAGTCATGGACAAGATAATTCTTCTTATGAACCTTCAACTATCGATATGCATATGCAATCACCTTTCCATCATGAATTAATATTGCACCTATTCCAATACGAGATGCACCGCAATACACCATGCATAATCTTGAACCTGACGGTAACACCAATACCGGCACCGAAGTCAAAGCTGTCTTGAGCTTCTGAAAGCTCGCCTCACACTCATCCGATCATTTAAATGGAACACCCTTTTGGTTCAATATGATCTTAATAGTTTCTCATAATCAATTGCAGAATCCTCAAATAACTTCACGTTAGTAGTAATCTACTTTCAAACCTTCATAATACTGACAACGAGATGCGACGCATGAAGAACTCATAATTATCTACCTGAATTAACATGTATCATTTAACGCCACATGGGCGGGCACCTACCTTGCGGTTTAAAGCTCAATGGTTATAACACGGATTTGGCAAATTATGCACAAATAAATTTTGTACAAAAAAGTTTCAAATAAACCTAACACGAATGACTCATATTAGTACTATAGTACAAATTTTAATTTCACAAGAGAGAATTTAAGCACAAGAATTTTCATCACAAGGACCTCATCCTTACATAACTTCCACTGCAGCTCGTAGCCCAATTTAACATACCAATCCATATTAAAATGCGAGGGTCTCGCCCTCAGTTCTGAATCACAAGAAATATGCACATTGTGCCAATCGAAACATTTTATTTTCTTCTTTTAAATATTTTCCGTTAAACAAAATTACAACACGTACTAATAGACATATCAATCTCCATAGAATTTCTCCCATCACAAGTGTTCACATAAGTAGATTTCAGGTTTATGAAGTTCACCCATGAGTGGAGCATGTTAGGAGAAACTTTCTTAGATTCTCATAAGCAAATCAAGTTAAGGAAATTGCCACTTTATAATAACTTGAAATTGTAATTGTAATGACACTATCTGATATAGCGACCTCAGCCATACCGTAGAAAGTTTATCAACAGGCTGGGTCTCCACCTCTAGGAGTCTTACCTCCACCTTCCACATTCTGACCCCTTTCCCCTAGCTGGACATGTAAGTTGAGTTGTAACTGAAATGGGGCACATAGCCTGAGTACTCTTATGAAACATGGCTCTCCCATGTCTCGGACAATTTCTACCACTAGCCGAAATAAAGTATCAACCTGCCCTGCGTCGTACAAAATTTTACGATTGTAATTGAATACTTCAATGAGTCTGAGAAAAAAAATTATGTCAATAGCATTTGGGAAAACCGATCCAAGTAGTTGATGTTGCAATGGCTGGTCGTCCTCTTCGTAGGCTTGCCACAAACACCGACGACTAATTTCTTCTTTTACTATGCTGTCTTAACACTGCTGAGCTACCCCATATTTCATATACTCTTCGTTATTCTTTGGGGTAACTCGCATCCCTATTGATGCACAATGATCACAAAAGTAGTGCTCTATACAGAAAAATCATGGCATGAACCCTATAGTCTAGAAGCTCATCAACCACTGTAATCCCTCTGAAGCACCCCCAAAATCCGCAATCGTGACTTCCACGTTGAGTAGACCTTTCATAGATTTAAAGTTGTTTATATAACTCCTTTGATATTGAGGTATAGGGTTACTTAGGAGGCAGACATACCGCAAGTCTCAACTTTATCTCTTGCAAAATTTCTGAACGTATACATTAACACCGATACAACACATGATCCCGCAATCTATTCCTTGATAGTGGAATTTCCCCACTTGGCACGAAGTCACAGATCACAATGTCTGATAATCCACAATGTTAAATTCCACGGCTCATATAAATCAACCCCGTTGCTTTCAACTTATCCCCATGTTATGCAATACTTCAGAACAGCGGTCAAGAAAATCATGTGGGTCTTCAAAAGATGTACCACTGAAATGGAGTGGAAAATAGCTTGATGAACCTGTCCAGTCTCCACAAAGAATCGGAAATCATAGCTGCCCCATCAACAATCGGGGTTGCCGCAATTGTCTGAACTGCCCCAACTGGGTTGGCTGCTAGGGTCTGGATCTGAGGAATAGTCTGATCAGGAGTGTGGGTAGCAGGAGTCTGGACCCCTCCTCTAGCCTGAGATACGTCTGCTGGAATAGGGAGTTTGCCATTCTGGGCTACACTCTCCAACAGGCCCACTAATCGGACCAAAGCATCCTGAAGTGCCGG
>ML371144.1:39176-56349 GCA_005239525.1 Nicotiana knightiana | reverse complement strand
TTTTTCAATAGCTTGAATATAGGCTCGCATGTGGAGGTCAACTGAGCGATGAACCTGCTGATGAAATTCAACCTACCCAACAGACTCATGACTTCCTTCTTGGTTCTTGGGGGTGGGAAATCCCGAATAGATTTTATCTTTGTTGGGTCCAACTCAGTGCCCCGTCGACTGACTATAAATCCCAGTAATTTTTTGGATGGAACTCCGAAAGCGTATTTGGCTGGGTTTAATTTTAAATCATATCTGCGTAGGCGTTCGAAGAATCTCCTCAAATGCTGCACATGGTCACTTTGGGTTCTGGACTTAATGATCACATCATCCACGTACACCTCAATCTCCTGATGTATCATGTCGTGAAATATGGCGGTCATGGCTCTCATATAAGTTGCCCCAGCGTTCTTTAAACCAAATGGCATGACCCGGTAATAGTATGTTCCCTAGGGTTTAGTAAAGGCTGTCTTTTCTGCATCCTCTTCATCCATCAACACCTTGTGATATCTGGCATAGCAATCGACAAAAGATTTTACCTCATGTTTGGCACAATTGTCAACTAGGATGTGTATGTTTGGCAGCGGAAAATTATCTTTGGGACTTGCTTTATTAAGATCCCGGTAGTCGACACATACTCGGACCTTTCCGTCCTTTTTAGGCACCGGAACCACATTGGCCAGCCAGGTGGTGTATTGGACCACTCGGATTACTCCAGCCTTTAGTTGTTTAGCGACCTCTTCTTTGATCTTGTCACTCATGTCTGTTTTAAATTTCCTCTGCTTTTGTTGGACAGGTGGATGACCGAGGTAGGTTGGCAATTTGTGTACCACCAAGTCCATACTTAGTCCGGGCATGTCGTCGTAGGACCAAGCAAATACGTCTTTGAATTCAAATAGGAGTTGAATCAAGGCATCTCTAGTATTTTCATCCATGTGGATGCTTATCATGGTTTCTCGAATCTCTTCTTCATTGCCAAAGTTAACGGGTTCCGTTTCGTTTAAGTTTGGCTTAGGCTTATTCTCGAACTGTTCCAATTCTCGATTTATTTCCCTAAAAGCCTCTTCTTCGTCATATTCCAGTTCTTGATTCATTATTTCGAGGTTAGACGGCATATTAAGATCAGAGCATGAAGTCCGCAAGCATGTCATATTTTTTAAAGCCGCATTATTAGGACTGAAAAAAACAAAAAGTAAACAAAAATCAGAAAGAATAATAGACGATGAAATTTTTATTTCATTTCATTGAATTTGAACATAGGAGAGTTTACATTGGAATTTAAAGGTAAGAATTTAAAACACTTGAGTTACACCCTAAAATAACTCATAGTGCAGAAAGGATGGAAAAAGCTGAACTACCAGGACTCCCGCCTGACGGGGAATGGAGTAGCCTTCCAGTTTTGCAACTTGGCGTCAGGCCCCATATACTGTACTTCGGCAGTGCTGGAGCCTTCTCCTGGTTGGACCATATGGGCCTCATACAACATCTGCCTCATTGCTCCGCATATTTCTTCTATTTCTTCGGCCGTGAAAACCTCTTCCTCTTCCTCCACGTATTTTGGCTTGACAAATGATGCGGTGATATGCGGGATCGGCTGGGGAAATACCCAACCATTTTTCTTACGTTGGTCAGCCCATTGTTCATCGTCGGGGGTAGCTTGAAACCCTATGCCAAAAAACTTTTTATTGGTAGGCAAAGTGACGGGTTCTTTAATGCCTTGCAAGGACACCTCGAGCCCTTTTCCAGGTGTGTACCCATGTTTAATCATGTCGTTGGCAACTATAATTGACGCGTTTGATAGGAAGGGTTGAGGGCACGGGGTTCCTTCCTCATGCTGGTCCGCAACCACAATCTCGAAAGCCTGGTAGACTATGTGCTCGCTGCCCTCTCTTGCTTCCAGGCATGGGGCTGATGGGTCCCTGTAAATAGATTGCTCGTCTTCCCCATGGACCACGATTTCCTGGTCCTCATATTCGAACTTAACCATCTGGTGGAGAGTAGATGGCACTGCCCCTGCCGCATGGATCCAAGGCCTTCCCAGGAGATAATTGTAGGAAGTATCCATATCCATGACCTGGAATGTCACTTCGAAATCTACAGGGCCAATTGTCAAGACCAAATCAATCTCCCTGATCGTGTCTCTCTTGATACCGTCGAATGCACGGACGCACACATTGTTGGGCCTGATTCTCTCAGTCCCGATCTCCATTCTTTGTAGGGTCGATAGAGGGCAAATATGAACCCCAGATCCGCCATCCATCATAACTTTTTTCACATAGTAACCCTCACATTTAACAGTTAGGTGGAGAGCTTTGTTATGGGCAGCCCCTTTCGCGGGCAAGTCATTCTTGCTGAATGAGATCCGGTTAACTTCAAAAAATCATTCTGCCATTCTTTCCATTTGCTCAACTGTGGTGTTGGCCGGAACATATGCTTCGTTAAGGGTTTTGATCAGGATTTTCTAATGCTCGTTTGAATTTACCAGCAAGGATAGAAGTGAGACCTGAGTGGGGGACTTTCTGAGCTCCTCGATTATGGCGTATTCAGCGGTTTTCATATTCTTGAAGAATTCTTCTGCCTCTCCGGCACTGATCGGCCTTTTAGGCGGAAAGCGTTTCAGCTTGCTTTTGTTTAGTTCTTCCAGGTCGAGGTATTTCTCTGATGAGTTATATCGCCTGTTTCCCCAGTAATCTCTTTCCCTTTGTACATCACCACCGTCCTGTGGTAATTCCAGGGGACGGCAGTAGTATTATTCATGGTAGTTTGTGACGCGCGGCTAATAACCACGGGCTCATTCAGCCTTGGTGAAATTATTTACCCCTGCGCCATATATGTCCCTTTCGGCACGTACATTTTTGGGCCATTCATTATTGGCTTGTTGAATTGTAACCATCTGGGAGGGCTCAACACACTTTGTTCCTTCCTGTGTGCCTTGGGGATGTAAAGGGCAGCGTCTTTAGAGGTTCCCCTATTAGTTTCAGTCTCAGCCTTTTCCGTGACCTGGGGGACGGGGTTACTCTTCTTCATCTCCTTGACTGGTTTGGGTGTCGCCTTGGGTTTTCTTTCCACATCTGCGATGGCGATGATGGCCTTTAGAGGTGGATCGAAATCTTGGTCCTCGCAAATCATGTCGATGACGGGCCCATGATTGTGAGTGGGCAGTGGATTGTTCGTCACATTGGGAGCTTCTTCGTCCCTTAAAACCACTTTCTTTTGTTCTATAAGGCTTTCCACGGCTCTTTTGAGGGTCCAACACTCCTCCGTGTCATGCCCTCCTGCTCCGAAATGGTAGGCACAATTGGTTCCCAGCTTGTATGATGCTGATGCTGGGTTTTGCCTGGTCGGAGGTACGGGTTGTAGAAGCCCCATCTTGACTAATTTTGGGAAAAGGCTTGAATACGGCTCCCCGATAGGAGTGAAGTTGGGTTTCCTTGCCGGTTCACGGGGGTAGGTGTTGTACAGGTAGTTTTGGGGAGGGCGTGGATTATATGGAGCTGGGGGAGGATGGTTGTTTCTCGGAGGTGGAGCTCTATTCTGATTTTATTGTTGTTGCGGCCTGGGATGTAGTTGAGCGTTCATTACCGCATAGGGAAGAGGGGGCGTAGCATAAGTTGCGTCTTGGTGAGGATAGTAATGTTGGGAAGCTTTGCGAAATGGACGTGGGTATTGTCGAGGCTTCTTGACATCGGAAACCATCATGGCCCCTTCTTCTTTCTTTTTTCTGTTGGCTGCACTCCCGGATCCGCTTTGGATGGACTGGGAGGTTGCTCTTAAGGCAGATTGGCTCAGGATACGACCAGTTTTTAGACCATTCTCAACCATTTCTCCAATTTTGATTGCTTCCGCAAATGGTTTGCCCAAGGCGGACATCATATTTTGGAAGTAATCAGCTTCATGTGCTTGTAGAAAGACGCTGACCATTTCAACCTCATCCATCGGAGGTTTGACCCTGGAGACTCTCTGAGGGTTTCTTTTTGAGATTTGATAGTGAGTTCCTATCGGGAGCGATGTCCACATTGTATTGGAATTGTCGGACAAAGTCCCTTGCCATGTCATCCCATATGTGCCAGCGGGATATATTCTGGTCCATGTATCATTCTGATGCAATTTCCATCAAGCTTTCTCCAAAATATGCCATGAGAAGTTCCTCTTTCCCACCTGCTCCCCGGAGCTGGTTATAGTACCTTTTCAGATGAGCTATGGGGTCCCCATGTCCGTCATATTTTTCGAACTTGGGGGTTTTAAACCCAATAGGGAAGTGGACGTGCGGGAACATGCACAAATTTTCATAAGAGACATTTTTCTGCCCGCTCAGCCCCTGTATATTCTTGAGGCTCTGTTCAATACTCTTTATTTTTCGAGTTATTTCTTCGTGCTTGAGGATTTTCTTATCTTGTCCCAAAGTGACCTCAAGCTGAGGTTGTTGGGGATAAGCATTGGGAGTAATATGAGTGGTATCCAAATGGACGGATGGTGTTTGGAATGTGAATGTTGGCGGCTCGAAACTTGGTCCAGAGATAGTCGGCGGAGCTGTGGCAGAGATTGGTGGTGCGGTGAAGATATTGGAAGACACACCGGAAAATAGGGCCTGGGGGCAAACCTCAGAAGGCCTTCCGGCACAGTGAGCCGACATAGTTGGATATCCAAATGGCGTAGCTGGGTAGCTTATGGGGATGTTGGATGTCCCGCCTGCCCTGGAGATTATCTCTGGGAAACCCGGGATGGTACTGGGTGGTTCCCTACCATTGGACCATGTGTCCCACATTTCCAGCATGCGGCAACGCAGAGTCCTGTTCTCTTCAGCTGTTGCTGAGTCAGACGTTGGGATGGCTGGATTTAGGTCTTCCACGGAAGAGTTGACGATTGGCAAATGACTTTCAGACGTCATTTCTATGCTCCCTTTTTATCTAGTGAAGTAAGGATGTGAAGCCAGGTTACGCAAGACCAACCACCTAAAAATACCTTTTAGATTGAACCAACAAAATGTTAGGTTGAAGCATTTATCACATAGGCAATCGCACGTTTGGGGTATGCAATGCACCTGAGCAATTTAAACACTTTTCTATATGTTTTTTGCAACAGTTGTGTACTTCATCCCGACTTTATTTCTCGGATTTTCCCGTTTTATCATTCTTACCCTTCTTCTGTTATTGTTTCCGCTCTTTTATTCCTCACTCGATTTCTTTTCTTATGGTTATGATCGAATCCTATGTGGATTGCCTACGTATCACGGCGCCGCGTGAATCAGATCATCACGTAATTCATGCTAGCAAATCCCAAAGGACAGAAATACATATTTTTCTAAAAGCTTCATTCTAGAAATTTTCATTCATTAAATAGAACACTTTTGATTACAGAAAACTTGTAACCCACTTTCGGAATTTCAAAGTTTGCAAAACAGACTCGACACATATTTTATAAAAATTACTGTGGAATCGGACATGACTACAACTAGAAAAATGAAGTACAGACTCGAAAAACATCAATAATACATCAGTGCATCCGTTGCTCCAGGGGCCGGTGGGGCATCATTCGGCCTTGCCACGGGCCTGCATGCTATGTCTTGCTGGAGGCGGTAAAGGTCGTCCATTATCTTGTGGACGAAGATCATAACCGCTGAGAAGAAGATGGTCCGAGTCATATCTTCGCATCCTTGGCATTTGGTGGCGATGTAATCAGCTATCTCTTGGACCCTTCGCCTGATGACACCTTTTTCTTGAAGTAGGCGCCCGATTTGCTGGGATCTCGCCTCTAAAGTCTGGGCGTCTTTGTGACTCTGCTCTTGCCATTGTTGCAACTCTTTTTCCAACTGAGCCATCATGGCATAGCACTTTTCCCTCTCTCTCTTAAATCTTTTTGCATGTTTGGCCATTTCGTTCTCGAGGACGGCCAGCTTTTCCTTCAAGCCTATGACTTCCTGGTCATATTTGCTTTTTAGTCTCTAGACAAACTCTGTTCTTTCCTCTGCACTTCTTGTTAATATTGCCCGAACTCCGGCCAGTTCTTCTTCAGCTTTGTCTAGATCATTCCCATAGTTGCACACTTTATGCCTCAGGCTGTTGATAAGCCTTTCATCAGTTCTTCTTCTCTCTAGGTTCTCAGCAGCTGTTTTTAATTCTTGTATCTGGTCCCGGAGAACTTCCTTTTCTTGGGCTAATCTATTTTTCTCCCCTTCAATTGTAGCAGTATGTAGAATGTTTTCAAATTTGATTTCGCTGACCTGGGATTCCAACTTGCTTATGGTGGCTCGGTAGCTGTTTTCCATTTCTAACCAAGCCCAATGCTCTTGTGTTTGCTCGGTGAATTTTTGCGCGTGGGGTCTCTTTGCGGGTCGTTCTTGCTCTTGATGCTCCCTACCCCTTATGACATACCAAGAAGTGTAGGTGGGCTCCACTTCCCCTTTAGATAAATCTCTCACCCGAGTTTGAGGTTCTAAAAACTTGCACTCATTCCAGATGTGACGGACCCTGCCTTCAGGAAATGCAGCTATTGGGCATAACTCAATGGCTTGTTGGCTTAACTCCTCGTCATGGGGAACACCCTGTTGTCTCCCCAACTGGCGTAACACTCAGTGTGGGTAATATGGCTGAATGCTTCGCAGGCCCATTAACAGGAGATAGCAAACCTCAGCAGACATATTGATAACCTCGTTTACATGGAGCCACCCGAACGTCTACTTGATTTGGTCGGCAGTCAGTGAACTCAAGTATGAGTACCAGGCTTCCGTGCCCTCAGGAAATTCTTGGCCTTTTACCTGAGTACCATGTTCCTCGATGCCATTCAAACTGGTTAAGATGTAGTTCATGTAGCCTGGGCGGTGACAAAGGTGCTCGATCAGCCAGATTTGTAGAAGCAGGTTGCACCCCTCAAAGAACTTTCCCCCAGATTGGCAAACTGTCAGAGCACGGTAAATCTCGGCTAAGACCATCGGTATAAGTGTGCCATTGGATTTTTTCATCATGAAATCTGCCATTCCCACAAGCCCGATGTCTATGCATCCGTCACTTCTTGGGAAAATCAAGGTGCCCAAGAATGCTACCACAAAAGTTAGCCCCCGCCGGGATTCCCATTTAGCCTGATCTTTGTGAGTTAGACCAGTGTTGTTAGCATCATAACCCTGGGGATCTCCATAACGTCTGTAAAGAAAATAGAAAGTGCAGAAACCTTCGGATAGGTGTGGGTCTTGGACGTCCCGACTAATGTTCAACAGATCCAAAAACTTATGTGGAGTCACCGCCCTGGGTGCCACTGGGTACCGACTTCTAAGATTGTCATTGAGACCAGCATACCCTGCTATTTCCTCTAGCGTGGGCGTCAATTCAAAGTCTGAAAAGTGGAACACGTTGTGGGCGGGATCCCAAAACGGTACTAGAGCCTCGACGATGTCCAACCTCGGCTTGATTTTTAGAAGACCAGTAAGTCCCCCTAAAGCTTTCATAACAGACTTTCTACTAGCTTCCCCCAAGTCGCTCCACCACATATGGAGTCCTAGAGGGATTTCCTCGACTGCCCTGAAGGGAATGTTTTCAACTGTATTCATTCTGCACATTCATTTTTTGATTAAAACCACAAAAAATTTTGAAAAGCGTTATTTTTGCAAAGGATTTTGTAATAAAGAAAAATGTACTATCTTTGCGAATACGGCCTTCAATACTTCGGTTAGGAAGTTTTTTAAGGCTGTGTTTGCGGATTGGATCGAAATTTAAAGACAAACCACAGGCGGCCACTTTTGCAAAAACGGCCTTCTGTTGCCCCACTTGGAAAATCAGGCTATAATGGCGTCACCTAATTTTATTTAGGACTATACCCTTTGATTTTGAAAAATAGAGTTGGACCCGATGAGGGTTGCCTACGTATCTCACACCCGTGAGAATCAAACAATGCGTAGTTCGGAAAAAATATACCCCCACTCATTTTGTTTTAGAATATTATTATTTTTTCCAGAAATTTTGGCAGAGTTTCGGGATAAATACGGGGATTTTTCAAAACAGGGTGAATTTTCTATCCTACCTCACTCTTGGTTTTTCTGTTCATCTTTTTTTAATTTTTTATTAATTTTAGCTAGTCAATACACAAGATGAAACAAATAAATGCATACGTAGCAGGTAAGATGCATCAGTGTAGTCTTTCATTTCGGGTACACCTGTCCTAGACGGACTCAACCCCTGTGTTGAGTCCCCTAAGTCAAATTCACATGATGCAGACAATCGTTCCTACTAGGGATCCGGCAAGAGGCTATGTTATACTAAGTTTAAATCCTGGGGTTTTATTCTAGACCAGGCTTACCTGAGCGGACAGCTCGAGCCGAGGTCGGGGCAACGTACCGGGAATACAAAAGCTTCATCGGCTTTGCAACTTGTCCGTACCTTGTTTTAAAATTTGGATATGACTCTAACAGAAAGGAAATCACACGAAGTGCACACTTCCCAGATGATTTAGAATACTCAGAGAGAAGAAGGGTTTCGGCACAGTTTATATGCAATTCAGATAAATATCAAAGCGGTAAATATGGCAATTAGCACATCAGGTTTAAACACGTAAAAATTAGATAATAAAGAAAGCCAAATATAACAGCTATTCTAAACTCGAATTCTTGAACCCTGAACCAGAGATTCTAGGTTCGGTCCCCAGCAGAGTCGCTAGAGCTGTCACACCTCCTTTTTCACCCGGTGAGGGTAATAAGGGAGTTTTTCCAATTAAAGTGATATTATTCGGTTTTGGGTCTTATTATTATTTCAGAGTCGCCACCCGGATTTTTGACAATGCTCCGGGACACCGTTTTGTTTTAAAATCCCAAACCGAGGAAATTTTGACTCTGTTTTGATTTGTCCGCGACCAGCAATCCGAGTAAGGAATTCTGTTAACCCGGAAGAAGGTGTTAGGAACTCCCGAATTCCGTGGTTCTAGCACGGTCGCTTAACTATTAATATTTGGCCTAATTATCTAATTATTTACATATTTTAAACCTATTGTGCTTTTTAGCCTTTTTCACTTTTAGCCGCTTTTAGTATTTATGGATTTATCTTGAAACAAGTCACGATGGCGTGCACTTGTTTGTTTTTGGACATATTGCAATTATGCCACATGAAATGCACCCGTAATTACAACATGTGATTTTTATTAGTTTAAAGTTGAAGACGGGGACATGAGTTGTCGCACCCGCGTGTAGATTATGTAGTCAAGACTATGGTCATGACGGTTTTATAGTGCCTTTTTAAGGCGGTGTTCGATTATTCTCTATGTTTTCGGTTTGAAGGAACATTTTAGTTTTAAAATCAATTAAGATGTTTTATGGATTTATCTTAGACAAGTTACGATGATGTACACTGTTTATTTTTGAACACATGGTAATCACGTCACATGAAATGCACCAGTGGTTGTTATATGCGTTTTATTAACGTTCGGAGTTAAGGGTCGGGGGAATGAGTTGCCATTACCGAGTGTAGATTATGGTGATTTTGGAATAATAATTGATTCTTTTCCAAATTTCAACCTAAAGATGTATTTTTCAACCTAAAGGATATGTGGAAGATTGTTTGAGCCTAAATTCACTTAGTCTAAAGGATAAGATGTTTGGGATATGGCCATTTTTAGCCAAAGATAATTTCAACTCTTTTGGGCCAATCCTAATTTGTCAATTGAACAAGAAGAGATTTGTGTAATTTGAACTAAACACTACTAGATACAGGTATAAACAAAAACATTGCACTCTGAATGGTAATTAGGAGAAAATTTGCACATTTAATGTTGTTTTCCAGTTATCAAAGGGACATTGTTTGGAAAACCATACTCATATGTATCAAGGATTCACCAGATTAAACACAAGTAAATCACGGGATTTTTTAGGGCACGAGTTACCAAAAAATAAAATTTAAAGTTTTGGACAGATTAGTCTTAAAACCAAGATCATACCAATTCTAAATGCTTTTGAATTTGTAATCTAGAACTGCTTTGTGGTTTCTTTTTAAGGAAGGATGTAGCGCGAACTGCTTTACCAGTTCAGATTTGGTCGTTTAAAACACAGGTTACTAGGATCGAAATTCATTCGTAAAAATATGCGTACGTTGGTTTCAGAAAATTTATAAAATGCGGAATGAACTGAGAGTAATTAAATAATTCTGACTTATATTGAAGACAACTAAAATCGGAAATAGTTGTTTCCAAATCAATAAGTGTTTGTAAGATCCTATGCATGTTGATTTCGAACATACACTCTATTTTTATCTACTGTCATCATGCTACTTTTAGAAAACAGGGACACGAATTGTAAGTTTGACATTACTAAAGCCTTCTTTTCTGAAATCAGTATGAGCACTAAATAGAATTAAATGTATAGTCCAGTTTAGGTTATAACGTAGAAGAATTACAGCATCATTGCTACTATGCGAATATATTTTTTTCAAAAGAAGGGAAAACTAAAATGGCGACTTCAAGCTAGTTGTCTGAATTGAATTCTTCTGAGGTTGTACATGCGAGACCTCTTTCGTAATCTGTGGAATACCCCAAATAATTGGGTGTGCTATGCATACACCAGACCAAACAGGACCATGAAAAGAGGTCAAGTTTAAACCTGATGATGTTGTGCTAGATTATACTAAAATAAACAGAGTTATTTAAGCTTTTTTTTTTTTGGTGTGAACCTGGCCATGAATGGTTCAGACTTTAATCCCATAATGCCAACACAAAAGTAAGTCTAAATTTATATGGAGACTTACTTACTGTGTCTCTTTAGTCACCACGGAAACACAAATAAGAGCATCTTTTAATCTAAAACTATAAGTCCAAAATTTTGATATTTGGACAGTAGTAACAACAGACCTTCAGACATTTATAGGATGATTCATACCATAAAGGAGGTTAGACTCAACCTTCATGATATTTTTACACCACTTTAACAGAACAGGTTCCTGCCTTTTTTATGGACTGAATCTGACCATAAAAGGGGTCAGATTCAATTCCATAGAGATCATCTTTTGTGACTTTCGACTCATACTTTACTATGATTTTGATTTTTAGGCATGTTTTAGAGAATAAATCTAATCATATTAAGGGATTCAGATTCTTTTCCCTAGGAGCCTTTTGATTACCCACTTCTTATCCATAAAAGGTGATTTTCAGCACCCTAAGCTACTGTTTAGGCACTATCAAGGTGGTGAATTTGACTATTACGGAGTCAGATTCATCTACCCTAGTGCTACTACTAACATAATTCTAAACAATATAGAAACTATCATTTTAGAGGATGAACCTGACCATTTAGAGGTTCAAATTCCTCAACTCTAATGCCTTTTTAACTACATACTTTGTACCCTTTTGAGGGGTAAACTTCAGCCAACCATGATAATGTTTATGCACTCATCATGGGGTTGGTTTGATTATTGAGGAATCAAACTCATATACCCTAGTTCAAATTAACTTAATATGCTAAACATAAAATTAACATCTAACTACTAAATGCTAAATGTATTGACAGAAACATAACAAATAATCAAACTAATTCCAGGAATTACATACATACATTCAAATAATAGTAACCTTACTTCAGTTTTTATATCAAGAATGGAGGAGAGGAAGATTCAGATTCATGCAAGCTTAACATAAACACAACACTAATCAACAATTTCAGCACAATTAATTTTATCTAAAGGTTCACTGTTACATACCTTTAAAGAGGAAGAAAAACAGCAAAAAGACTTGACCAAATAAAGGTCAAGTATGAACAACAATCAGCAAGAAGGAAGAGAATTCAGCAGCAGCAAACAGAAAACCCAGGGACAAAACCAAACAGTCCAGCAAGAATTAACCCAGAAATCTTTGAGTATGAATGTTTGAAGAAACTTTCAGAAATCAGAAATCCAAAAAGAGAAGATAGCAGCTAGGCTAGGCCATTTAGTTGTGGACTTGTTTTCAAAAAGGAAATCAGATTTTTTCTTTTCAAATAATACTTTTCTTTTGGGAACCTTTTATTTTCGAATGGAAAGTATTTATGTCTTTTTCAGCATCTAGAAGAGAATCTTTTTCAGAGTGTCCAAAGTTTTTCAAAAAAAAAGGTCCTTAATAGTCTAAAAGGAGGGTTTATTTATTGGAGGCTTGGGGGTGGGATATGCTTTGGCATATTCCTCATCCAAAATTAGCTAAAATTGAACTAGGACAGCTGTCACCCTTATCCTTTGGGACAACTACCCCTATTCCAGAAGCTTTCAGCCCTTAAAATGACCCTAATAGTTAACTAATAGTCATTCTTAACTAGGATTAGGTTAGTTAGTTAGTTAAGGGTTAGTCGATTAGGTTCCTAGAGTTGGTTTCCAACCATACTCATTAGTTAACTAGGTTTAATTTCATCATTAGGTGCTAATTCTAGTTTAATAGCTCGTGGATTAATTTAGGTTGATTAATTTAGTCCCTTAGACTTAGGTTAATTGGTTTACCTCAGTTAACTAAACCGAAGTGTCTTTGACTAAAATCAGAGACTTAATTAACTGTTAAACCTAAGTATTTTTCCAGAAATTTGGTCACCTAGACTGATTCATGACCGTTCACTGGTTCAAAATCGAGTACTAGCCCAATTAATCAACTATCCTAATTTAACAAACTCAAGTAAACCACTAATCAATTAATCAACATAGATAATCATGCCTAAGGAAAATAGTAAATCCTAACAACTACATGCTTATTAGCATAAACAAAAATAATCAACTAATCTAATCAAACGAGGCAGGGGATCATAGAAACAATGCACACAGTGGTAAATCAAACTACGCCGATAAACATGATTGTCAAGAAACCCTATTACTAATTAATGGGAAGAGTTAACCAAAACAGGCTTGTCACAGAGTTTAACTCATCAAGGAAACAAACATGAACAATGAAAGAGAAAACAAAGTCTAGACCTAACAGTAACAAGAACAATAATTATCAAAGATGTAATATTCATGGTCTTGGCTTAAACAAGAAACAGACAGGGACTGAATAATAAGAAAAAGAAAAGACTAACCTAAACAAAAACAAAGAACAACAGTGACCAGACAATCCATATTTACATGATTCTTCGTAGTAATATGATAGAAACAGATAAAAGAAAAGGGAATACCAGTTTAAAGGGATTTGGCCGGAAAATTAAAGTCGCCGGACTTGGCCGGATCTCGGCGGGGTTTGGAAATGATCCAAACCCACATGAATCAATAGCTTTCATCAATAGATATTGACTCATGTAGCTTTGAGCCATTAGTTGTTCTTGAATCGGCCGGACATGGGGTTTTAGGGTTTCAGATTTTTAGATCTGAAATTTGAGGGATTTGAGCGGGTTTCTGATGAAATCAATGGTAGGGGGTGATTAAGGATGAAGAGAGGGTTGTAGGGTGAAAGTTTGGGGTTGTTTGGAGGTCGTCCACCACCGGTAGGCGATTTCCGGTGGGCGGAGCAAGGTGGGAATCCTAGGGCGGCTAGGGTTAGGTTATACAGAAGAGAGAGAGGGTCTATGGGGGGGTGTAAGGCTTTGAGTTCGAATGGGGTGTGGGGGTAGGGTTTGGACAGCTTTATACTTAGGGGTCCTTAGTTTAGGACCGTTGGATCAATAAGATCCAACGGCCAGGAGGCTTGAGGGGATGAAAACGGGGTCATTTGGGATGGGCGTTGTGGCAGGCCGGGTAANGGGGGGGTGTAAGGCTTTGAGTTCGAATAGGGTGTGGGGGTAGGGTTTGGACAGCTTTATACTTAAGGGTCCTTAGTTTAGGACCGTTGGATCAATAAGATCCAACGACCAGGAGGCTTGAAGGGATGGAAACTGGGTCGTTTAGGATGGGCGTTGGGGCAGGCCGAGTAAAGGTGTATTGGGCTAGGTCGTTTGGATGGTGTCAATAAAGAATTGGGCATGGGTCCTTCTTGGCCCAGGTCCGATTTTTATCATTCTAAGCTTAATTTTAAACTAATTAATCTAATTAAAATCAAACCTAATTAAATTTAAAAGATGCAAGAATCAATTTCTTCTTTATCTTGTCTAATTATAGATTAATTAAGAATAAAATAATTAATTCAATACTCCTAATTAAATCTATAGTTTTGTCAGTAAAAAAAAATGATTAATTTTAGCAATCAGTTATCAAAACTAAACTACCTCAAATAATCATCATTTGTTTGCTACTTAATTCAATTATTTATAAATAAATTCATAATTCTGTGATAATAATGATGCACCTAATTATGCAATTAAAAATAATGTTAAAAGATGAATTATAAATATACGATGCAAAACAATTCACAATTAACACTAAAATTCAACCAAATCCATAAGATTAATTTACTTATCTAATTTTTTCAGAGTATTTAGTAGGTGAAAAATTACATACTCACAATACAATTAATAATTATATAGATAATAAAATGATGGAATAAATTAATTTAAAATCCTTTAAATTATAGAAAATTATGGAAAAAATACTAATTGATGCTTATGTATTATTTTGAAAGTATATATTCATTTTAGAGATATTATAGGAAAAAATTGGGTATCAACACCCTTATCGGCCAAAATCGCCGAAAATCTAACTTTTGCCAATTCAAGCCTAAATCTACTACAAACCTCCAAAACACATTTCGGACGCGCTCCTAACCCCAAAATACTCAACGGAGCTAACAGGGTCGACGAAATTCCATTCCGGATCCGTCTTCACATAGTTCTGACTACGGTCCTATTTCTAAGGTTTAAACTCACAATTAGGGACTAAGTGTCTCAAGACTTCCCGAATTCCATAACCAATCACTCCGGCAAGTCCCAATAGCAGAAACAAACGTGGAAAAAGCAGTTATTAGGGGATCGGGGCTCTAACTCTCATAACGACCGGTCGGGTCATTACAGAATCAGACATTAAAACGCATGAATTTCAAAGAAAAGTTCAAGAAGTCAAATCAGCATAGAGACCTCCGAATTCGATTCAGGGCATACGGCCAAGTCTCAAATCACGATATGAACCTATCGGAGCCATCAAAACACCGTTCGGAATTCGTTCACAAAATTCAAACTTGGTCAACATAATCAACTTAGGCTTCTAAACCAAAAATCAAAGTGTCCAATTCCACCCAAAACCTTACTGGAACGAAACTTATCAACTCCGCAAGTCATAAAACTATGAATACACTTTTGTGAAGCATTAAAAGAGGAAATGGAGTACAAATACATAAAAAGATCGGTCGGGGCGTTATAAAATATTACTCCTAAAGGACCTTTCATATCTCATTTGTTCTTTATTGACGACCTAACATTGATGGACAAAGTTAATAAAAAAACTGGTGACACTATTCTGCATTGCTTAAATCTCTTTTGTGATTTGTCTGGCCAAAAAATTAATCATGGTAAATTCAGAAAGCTGCAAAAGGAATCCATCAGGGATATTTCTAACCTTCTTGAGATTAAAAGCAGTGAATCTTTGGGAGATATCTTGGTTTCTCAATTCATACAACTACTTCTGAGCCTAGGAATTCTCACTTCATCTCGGACAATATGAGGTCTGGATTAGCTACTTGGAAAATAAACTTTATGAATATTGCTGGTAGAGTAACTCTAGAATCTTCTACCATTTCTAGCATTTCAATCATATAATGCAATATACTATGCTGCCCATAAAAATCTTCAAGGACATTGACAAAATTCAAAGAGACTTCATTTGGGGAGACACTAAGAATAAAATGAAGCTCCATCTACTAAATTGGAACACTTTTACGGGAGATAAGGCTCTAATGGAGGTTTAGATGTAAGAAAAGCCAAGTCAAAAAATTATGTTCTTCTAAACTCTCTTGCATGACGCTTATTTAACAAACCAAATGCTCTTTGGTCTACTGTTCTAATTATAAATATGTTGCTAGCAAATATTCTCATCACTATTTTGTTTGGACCAGATTTTTAAAGGGATAATGTAGTAAGGGTTTGTTTTGGTTAGTACACAAGCATTCCACTTTCAATATTGGGACATACGGTGAATCCAAAAGGAACCAAGCCTTAAAAACTGCATTGTAGGTCGTCTAACATTCAGAAAATTCTCTCACTGTTTCTGAACTTCATGCCGGAAATCAATGTGATCTAACTAGGATATCCTTCTCCCTCCCGCAGATATAGTTAATACTATTAGGTCTATCATTTTCCTATTCACAAATATGTTGATACACCTATCTAGGACCTCAACAGTAATGGACTTTTACCACAAATTATAGTTATAGTTTATTTGAGGCACACGAAGACTCCGAAAAGGACTTTAAATGTACTTGAAAATTACATTATCGTAATAAGATTAATACCCTGTTTCGCCAAGCTTTTTTTAGGCCAAAAGTGTTTTTTTTTGCCAAAAATTGAGGTGTTTGGCCAAGCTTTTGGAAAGAAAAAAAATGCTTTTGAGGAAAAGTAAATGCAGTTTTGGAGAAGCAGAAAAAAGTAGTTTCTCTCCAAAAGCACTTTTCTGAGAAGCACTTTTTGAGAAAAATACACTTAAAAACAGTTTTCAAAAGTTTGGTCAAACACTAATTACTGCTTAAAAGTGTTTTTCAAATTAATTAGCCAAACAGAAACTACTTCTCACCAAAAGTACTTTTTTAAAAAGTACGTTGGAGAAAATTGAATCACTTTTCAAAATAAGTTGATTTTAGAAGTTTGGCCAAACCGACTATAAATTTCTCTTATGGAAGTCCTATCACTATAGACTCCCTCGAAGGGCTTTCCGTAGCCACACAGGCATGAACATAGACGCCATATGTACAATTTGTAGGAGGGAGTAGGAAACTATCATGCATTTCTTTGTGAACTGTGCTATTGCAGAACTTTTTTGGAGTATCTTTGGTATAAATAGTTCCTCCCCAGTGATACTAATTGCCAATTCACATTGGCCAATTGCACTTCGAGATATCAACCCTTCACTGCATAACAACTCTATCACCTAGGGTGATATTTTTCCATTTGTAATCTAGAACAACTGAAACAAAAACAATGAGAATAATACTAACATTAGTTTCTCCATCATTCACGTACTATGACAGGTTGTAGAATGGAATCTCCTTACGGCTCGAGAGAGTAATTTAAATAGAGCTATTCCAGTTTCAATAGTTTGGAACGGAACCCCTCAGGGTTGGTATAAACTCAATATTGGTGGTGCTTTCAAAGAAAATATCTATTGTAGCGGTGCATGAGGTGTTATTAGAAATA
>ML371144.1:712-38835 GCA_005239525.1 Nicotiana knightiana | reverse complement strand
GAAGTAGGGCCAATTGATCTACCTCCCACTGTCCAGGCTCTCCATCAGGACTAAATCCATGTAGTTTGCAATGTGCCTCCTCTCCTGTATTGGCAGTACACACTTGTTGATAAACTCAAATACCACTTTGTGTGGGGGCTTCATCTCACTCTTGTAGACTGCTTTAGGTTCAACCTCATCTTCATTGTCGCAGAATTTTCTTGTGATTTGCAGAGAAGTTGGAAGATCATCTAAGCTTGGCCATTTTTTCCTAGTGTAGTCATCATAGCCTTCAGATGGAATGCCAAGGATCTCTCCTAATTAAAGAAATTTCTATCCCCTTCACTTGGCTAGTGACTCTCTCATCCTTGACACCAGCATTGGCCATGAATTCAACTATCTCATTTCTGGCCAATCGTCCATCCAACTGAAGGACCATGTCCTTCCAGCCCTGCACCTCCAGCTTATCCAATAATAAGACCATACCTGCTTCTTCAAATCTTTCAATAGCCTCCCCTTCAGAGTGGTGCGCTTTCCAAATTTTGTCAAATTATCCTTCTCTCCATCCGAATCAGCTCCACCCTCATCACTCTAATCTTCATCTTCAACAGTTTGCACTTTCTTAGGTTTTACTGTAGACCTGGTTCTCTTGGCTACAGTTGAGGGTTTAGCAGACACAGGTGCAGACTTCTTGGACGAAGTCTTGGCTTTCTTTGGTTTTGGAGTCTGAATCTCAACCCCTGCCATTTGTTCACCTTGATGGACCAAGTCCATCTCATCAATCTCAACAGCCTCTACAGGCTCAGCAACTTTCTCCTTTCCCTTTGCAGCCCTCTTTCTTTTACTCTCTTCCAAGGCTTTCTGTAACTCCTCCTCACTCTTCCTTAGTGTGCTTCTTGTGTTTCTTCCTCTTGGAAGAGGAATTTCAGAATCAGCAGAGGGAGTGGCCTTCCTCTTCTTACTTGCTCCAGTATTTCCAGAATTTTGAGTCTTGGGAGTTCTTCTCTTCTTTTGCTTATAACTGTCACCTAACTTCTTCAGAAGATCTGCTAAGGTTTCCTCAATAGATGAACTAGGTTCATCTGTAGACTTCCCTAGATTTTCCAACCCCTCAGCCGCTTCTCCTGATCCACTTCCCCCTGACTTCTTGGCTCCCTCTTCTATTACTAATGTTTCAGTACCACAGATAGACAAACTAGTAGTTTCTTCCCCTGTTCCCCTTGCTTCACTCCAACTCCCACTCTCTCTTTTCTTTTCTCAATTTTATTTTTACCACTTCTTCGTCTTATTTCTGGAAACTCCACATCTATCAATGACCCAACCAAAATGAACCTTTTTTCTAAGTTCTCCGCTATTTCAGACACAGTTTCAGAAGTGATCTTTGGTACAGATGATACCTGTTCAGAATCAGATGATCCTGCTGCTTTCTCAGTAGCTGATTTAAACGAGTCACTTGAATTATCTGATTCTTGAGCCTGACTGGCTTGTAGCTTGGCATTCAATTTTCTGGCGAGAGAACCTGTAGCCACTATTTTTCTGGCAAGCATTTTAACCCTTCTTTTTATGGATTCTGGAATAGGGCTAGGTTGAGGAATGGGGGGACTGGGTTGATACGGGATGGGACTTGGTGGTGGAGCTGTTGTGGAAGTCAAAGATGGAGTAGCAGGTGGTGGAGTACCAGGATTGTCCGAAGGGTTAGACATTTTATATTGAAGATGAAAGAAGAAAATTTGGATTGAGAATGAGGGAAAGGAAGATGAAAGGGTTTCGACGGTTGTAGAGTTGGTGAGTGATTTCAGAGGTGATGATGGGTGTTTTAAAAGAGAGAAGTAATTAATATATAACGGCAACCTTTTTGAGTCAAATAGAGGTCTTATAACCTCTGCAACTGATCAGTTAGAGGTGATGGTTAGTGCTTCCCTAGGTTCTAGGCGGTTCAATTTTATTGGACTCTTAGGGTACACGGAACTGGTTCATAAGTAGGATAAGGATAGATTTTGAAAAGCTCTTGATTAGTTAGAGTTCTTATCATGATTAACTATTAATATTTCAAAGTGTGTATAGTGAAGAACACATACCTCACCTTTCGGATGAACAAACACTGATGAACCAGGTTCATCATGTCAGAGTCCTCTTGATCATGCCTCAATTTTCAACAATAGAGAAAACAACATTAGTAACCGGTGAGTCATCTCAAAACATGGCAAAATAGTATATTATTTACAACATGAGACTGAGTAACAATTAATCAAATTACTTACACAAATTTCAAAATTTCTAGCCAAAAAAGAATTACATTGTCGTAATAAGATTAAATTTCTCTTATGGAAGTCCTATCACTATAGACTCCCTCGAAGGGCTTTCCGTAGCCACACAGGCATGAACATAGACGCCATATGTACAATTTGTAGGAGGGAGTAGGAAACTATCATGCATTTCTTTGTGAACTGTGCTATTGCAGAACTTTTTTGGAGTATCTTTGGTATAAATAGTTCCTCCCCAGTGATACTAATTGCCAATTCACATTGGCCAATTGCACTTCGAGATATCAACCCTTCACTGCATAACAACTCTATCACCTAGGGTGATATTTTTCCATTTGTAATCTAGAACAATTGAAACAAAAACAATGAGAATAATACTAACATTAGTTTCTCCATCATTCACGTACTATGACAGGTTGTAGAATGGAATCTCCTTACGGCTCGAGAGAGTAATTTAAATAGAGCTATTCCAGTTTCAATAGTTTGGAACGGAACCCCTCAGGGTTGGTATAAACTCAATATTGGTGGTGCTTTCAAAGAAAATATCTATTGTAGCGGTGCATGAGGTGTTATTAGAAATAACAATGTTGATTCGGTAGCAGGTTTTCCGAAGTGTATTCACACAAATAGCTCAACACATGCTGAACTCCTAGCCCTTGAACAAGGGCTTCAACTGGACCTTCTGTTAAATATCTAGCAACTGGAATTGGAATCAAACTCAACTGAGGTAATTACTTACCTACCTCAAGGATGCCCAACTTTATGACTATATTATATATAATTGCAGGTGGTTGATATTGAAAATGATGTAATCATGCACAATTTCCGTGAAGAAAATAAAGTGGCCCATATTTTAGCAAGGGAAGCTACCAAGCAGTCCAATATAAATAAAATTACTCATTTTGTAATACCATCATATTTTATCATGGCAAGGATGCTGACACATAAAAAGGTGTTTTATTGATTAAATTTATCTTTCAAGATGTATGTAGGTCTTTAGCCAAACTTGGAAATTTGAATTGCCTTCGTGGCATGTCTTCTGTAATGATCAAGGGGATATCACATCCCTTGAACCTGAATAATTCATTTTCAATAAACTAGTTTTAGGGTACGTATTTTGCATGTGTACTTATATAAATATATAATTTTTAAAAGTTATATATATATATATATATATATAATTAAATAATATATTTGAGTTATTGCAAAAAAATCAAAGAAAAAATGTAAGTTTCTAAATATAATGAATGTTAATCTCACTAAGGTAGCTTATTAAATATATAAATCTTACTCCACATAACTTTTTATATGTATTATTATGATTTATGAGACATGGAATATATATCTTATGAAAATTATTTTTATCTTTATTACCAAATACTATAAACAAATAACAAAAAAATACTTTACAATAATTATTCAAAGATAATAAAACAAAATTGAAGTATTTGATTCTTTTGGTCGTTTAGAAATTTGTGAGAGGAGAGATAAAACTATAGCTCCTAGAAAAATATTGATAAACAACAATATAAAGTCTTAATAGCTAATATTGATTTACAAAAAATAATGTAATACGATATGAAAAATATAGGGAGCTATCCTTTAGTGAAATGGATATAAAAAGAAAGAAAAATGATAATGGCAGTTTTTTAAAATATTTTGTCTGATGTTATATCCTTACTGCTTCAACTTAGCATTTTAGTGATGTAACTTTTAATACTATATTATAATCAATTTTGCTCTATTTTCTTATTTCTTTCACGACAAATGCTTTTATAGTATAAAATAATTTGTGTACCTTAAAAGTTTTATCAACTTGGCAAATAAGTTTAGTTTTTTGCTGCTTTATTAATTCAAAGACTTAATATTGTTGAGATTTCATACTTTTATGATAGTATAGAAGATACAAATTATTTTTGAACTTTTTTGGTACTCGAGCATAACATTATTCTCTTTATCGGTTTATGTAATATTGAAAACTACATTAATAATTAGAATAAATATTTAATTAATAATTAGAATAATATTGAGCATAACATTAATAATTAGAATAATATTGAGCATAACATTATTCTCTTTATCGGTTTATGTAATATTGAAAACTACATTAATAATTAGAATAAATATTTAATTAATAATTAGAATAATATTGAGCATAACATTAATAATTAGAATAATATTGAGCATAACATTATTCTCTTTATCGGTTTATGTAATATTGAAAACTACATTAATAATTAGAATAAATATTTAATTAAGTACAAAATTTCTTGCTAACCATCTATAGAAACATGTTAGAATTATAAGTTCCCTAATAAGAGGAATCAATGTGAACATATTTCTATTGAAATTACCGTGAGTATATATAAGGAAAAGAAACGTAATACTCTTACTTCTCTTAAATAATATCTATTTTAAAGTCCTTAATATTAGGATTTCTTACTTAATTCAATAAGGAAAAATCTAATAATCAAAATTTTTGTTTCTTTTAAAGCCCTAAATATTAGGATGATAAGTAAATGACTATTTTGTCTTGTGTGAACTCTATTTTAAAAGGATAAAAAAAGGCGAACGATATTTCTCTAAGGGCCTTCGTGCTTTTAATATAGTACTATTTTCAGAGTACGCGTGTATCCATCTTGATGAATAATATTTCTTAAAAATTGAATAAATATTATATTACAACCTATATTTGAGTTATGCAATAAAATTTAAGTTTCTCAAATGAATGAATGTTGATCTAGTAGCTAACTCTATAAAGGAAGGAACTCTGTCTGGTAGAAATTTTCAATCATCATATGATATCTTCAACACAAACTTATTTCCAATTCTATGATTTCATCGCTTAATTTTCACAAATTATCATGCTATGTAACGACTCGGCCGGTCGTTTCAAGAGTTATAGCCTTGTTTCCCCTATTTATGCTTCCTTTTGTGTTCTTCAGTTGTAGTTTATCGTATCATGTTGGTTGGTTCGGATCTGGAGTGGTTTCAAAGTGGAATGAGACATTTAGTCTCTTATTAGGGAGCTTAAGTTGAAAAAGTCAACCGGATATTGACTTATGTGTAAACGATCTCGAATTTGGATTTTTATGGTTCGGTTAGCTCCATTAGATAATTTTGGACTTGGGAGCGCGTCCGGAATATAATTTGGAGGTCCGTGATAGAATTAGGCTTGAATTGGAGAAAGTTGGAAATTTGGCAATTTTGGTTGGCAGTGGAAAATTTGGTATCAGGGCCCAAATGGAATTTCGGAAGTTGGAGTAGGTTCGTAGTTTTATTTTTGACGTGTGTGCAAAACTTGAGGTCATTCGGACGTGGTTTGGTAGGTTTCGGCGTTGTTTGCGGAATTTGGAAGTTTCGAAGTTCTTAGGCTTGAATCCCAGGGTAATTTGGTGTTTCGATGTTGTTTTGAGTGTTCCGAAGATTCGACTAAGTTTGTATGTTGATGTATGACTTGTTGGTATGGTTGTTTGAGGTCCCGAGGGCCTTGGGTGTATTTCGGGTGGTTAACGGGTCAAGTTTGAAGTTGGAGAAATTGCTGAAGTTGGTTGTTGCTGGTGTCATCGCACCTGCGAGTTTTAGACGCAGGCGCGAAGCTGCAGGTGCAGGTGGGTAAACAGGTGCGGGATTATGTTGGACTAGAGAGAATCACATGTTCGAGTGGGTGTGCGCACCTACGAGCTCGCAGAAGCGAGTTGTTTCTCGCAGATACGAAAGAGATGAGGTCAGGCAGTGCCGTAGGTGTGACGTCATTTCCCCACCTGCGTAGTCGCAGATGTGGATATTGAGCGCAGGTGCGAAGTTGGGGGTTTTAGGGGGTTTCTACAGGTGCGGAAGTTTTGGCGCAAATGTGGCATCGCAGGTGCACATATATGGCCGCAGGTGCAAAAGACCGGGGCAGAAAGTATAAATAGCAAACATCGCGAATTTTGGTTCATTTCCACCATTTTCAAGTCGGTTTTTGGAGCTTTTGGAGTGATTTTGAAGAGGGATTCCAGAGGTTTTCATTGAGGTAAGTTTCTTGAGCTCTAATACTCCTATCTATGGTGATTTTCCGTTGTTTTATCAATTAATTGGTAGAAATTAGGGGTGAAAATGAGGGGTTAGGGCTTGGGATTTTGGAGAGTTTGATTTGGGATTTGAGGGACCAAATGATGTCGGATTTCCATAAATTTTATATGTATGGACTCATGAGTGAATGGGATTTCATGTTTTGAAATTTTTATCTGACTTCGAGACATGGGCCCGGGGCCGGGTATGAGCTGATTTCGGGTTTTTGGTCTAATTTGATAGTTTTTCTTGTGGAATTCATTCCATTAGTGTATATTGATGGTATTTTAATTATTGTGAATAGATTCGGAGCATTTGGAGGCCGAGTCGAGGGGCAAGAGCATATCTATATAGAGATTTGATCGGTTTGAGGCAAGTAACGATTGTAAATCTAGTCCTGAGGATATGAAACCCCGGATTTTGTGTCATGTGACTATTTTGAGGTGACGCACATGCTAGGTGACGGACTTGTGGGCGTGCACCATTGGATATTGTGACTCGGTCCGTCCCGGGGCAACTGTAAAGTTGAAATTTTTTTTGAAACTATATGATTCTTATGTTTTTTAGAAAGAAATTCTATAAATCAGGTTGGATGCCATGTTTAGGCCTTATGCCCGTGTTGTTTGGACCCTTAGAGGTCTTTTCTTGCTATCCTCTTATTGTTTTTAATTTAAAATGGATACTCAGTCATGTCATATATATTTACTGCATAGCTCAGCCTTTATTACTCTATTTTGATGCATCATATAAATGTTGTTTGGGCTGAGTACTTTGTTTTACTGAGAGCCCAAGGGGCTTGAGAGGTTTATGACTGAGTGAGGCCGGTGGCCTAATTTTTGAGGATATTTTGGGATCGGGCTGCACGCCACAACATGTTTGGTATAGGACGAGGGACTCATTGATTTATGCCATGATTGGCTTGATATAGCGCTTGGGCTGAAGGAGCCCCTCCGGAGTCTACACACACCCCTAGTGAGCGCAGGTACATACTGAGTGCGAGTGCCGAGTGCTGAGTGACTGGGAGGCATGAGTGATGGTGAGGTTTTCCCGAGGGGCTGTATACGAGTGATTGTGAGGTTTGCCCGAGGAGAGTATACAAGTGATTGTGAGGTTTTCCCGAGGGGTTGTATATGAGTGATGTTTGCCCGAGGGGCTGATTTTGATTTCATTATTTTTGCTCACCTTTGCATTGAGCCTTTGTTTGAAAACTATTGAATGATGTCTTTAAATGATTTGACGGGAACTGGATTTAAACGAGATGATTTGATTCAAACTCTCGTTTTAAAAGCATGTTGTATTTTACAGAGTTTTTGTGATATGAACTTTACTTGCATCATTTCTTGTCACTACTTCTCAGTCTGTATTTACTGTTGTTACTTATTGAGTTGGCATACACATGTTACTCCCTGCACCATGAGTGCATAACCAGGCGCATCTGGACATAGTAGCGGTTGTTGACTATTCTGGTTGCAGACTTTCTCGGAGATAGCAAGGTAGTTGTCTGGCGATCGCAGCCCTGCTCTTCTCCCTCTTATCTTTCTTTAGATGTATTTAGTTATTTTCCAGACTGTGTTAGTCGTTATTGTCAGACAATTTGTATTAGATGCTCATGACTAATGACACCCGATGTCGGGCTTTTCTTTTCCGCACTTTGTTTGATTTGAACACCTTTATGAAGGTTTTATATTGAATAGCTTATAAACTATCTTTGAAATGAAAAATGTCAAATTGTTTTGGTAATGTGTCGGCTTGACTAGTACCACGATAGGCTCCATCACGACGGGGTTAGTTGGATCGTGCGAATCCATTCATTCTGTAACTAAACTTCTATTATTTCATTCTCTCACAGATGGTGAGGACCCGCACTACCAGACAGGGTGACCAGCCATCAATACCACCAGCCAGGCCCATCAGAGGCCGAGGCCACAGTCGAGGTCGTGGTAGGGGTAGAGGTGCAGCTTGCACAGTAGCCAGGGCAGTACCTGTAGACCCTCCAGTTGCTCCAGACCAGGTCCCAGTCGTTGATGCTCAAGTGGGACCAGCTCAGGCACTACTTGTGCCTATTGTGATTCCTGGCCTTCAGGAGGCCCTAGCCCAGATTTTATCAGTATGTACTAGCCTTGCTCAGGCAGTCTCTGTTTCAATGACCGTAGCTACTTCTCATGCTAGGGGAGGCACTCAGACTCTCGCCGCTCGCACACCGGAGCAGGTTGTTCAGGGACTTCAGACACCGGGGGCACCACTAGCCCAGCCAATTGCAACTGCTTAGGACTATGTAGTTCATGTTATGCCTGAGGATGAGTAGCATAGAATGGAGAGGTTTGGGAGACTTCATCCCCCATCTTTCAGTGGTGTAAAGGGTGAGGATGCACAGTGTTTCTTGGATAAGTGTCAGAGGATGCTCCAGACAACAGGTATTATGGAGACCAGTGGGGTTTCATTCACTACTTTCCAGTTCTCTGGGGCAGAATTTAGTTGGTGGGAGGCTTATGAGAGACGTAGTCCGGTTGGTGCAGCACCCCTTACTTGGTAGCAGTTCTCCGTTCTCTTTCTTGAGAAGTTTGTAACTCAGTCCTGCAGAGAGGAGCTGCGCAGACAGTTTTAGCAGCTTCGACAGGGTGATATGTCTGTGACATTGTATGGGATGAGGTTCTGCGAGTTGTCCCATCATGCAATCTGGTTGGTTCCCACAGACCGAGAGAGGGTCAGGAGGCTTATAGATGACCTCGATTTTCAGCTTCGGTTGCTTATGACCAGAGAGAGTGTGTCTTGTGCTACTTTTGATGAGTTTGTCGACATTGATCGATAGATTGAGATGGTTTTCAGTCAGGAGAGGGTTGAGAGGGAGGCGAAGAGGCCTCGTGGTCAGGGTGGATTCAGTGGTGCTCCTCATGGAGGTCAATTTCAGCACAACAGGGGCCGTTCATTCAAGAATGCTTAGTCAGCTCACCTAGTTCACCGTGGTGCATCATCGGGCCATGGTTCTCACAGTTCCCATCAGGGCCACTCCTCACTCAGTGCCCTCCTAGCCCAGAGTTCATCCTATGCTCCATCAGTTCAGGGCTCCTCCATGTCAGGTTCTTCTACCAGTTATCCCGGTGTTAGGGGTTCCCTTCAGTCCCCATCACCAGTAACAGGGGGTTGTTTTGAGTGTGGAGATTTTAGGATTATGTGGAGGTAGTGTCCTCGTCGTCATGGGGATCCACCTCAGTAGAGGATTCAGCCAACGACTTCAGCACCAGTTACTTCACCACCCGCCCAACCAGCTAGGGGCGGAGGTCAGTCAGCTAGGGGTCGCCCTAGAGGGGGAGGTCGATTAGGTGGTGGTGAGGCTCGTTTCTATGCACTCCCAGCCAAACCAGATGTTATGGCTTTAGATGTCGTGATTACAGGTATTGTTTTAGCCTGTCACAGAGATGCCTCCGTATTATTTGACCCTGGTTCCACATATTTATATGTTTCCTCATATTTTGCTCATTTCTGGATATGTCCCATGAGTCCTTAGTTTCATCTGTTCATGTATCTTACTCCGGTGGGCGATACTATTATTGTGGACCGCGTATATCGGTCATGTGTGGTAACTATTGGGGGTCTGGAGACCCGAGTGGACCTTTTGTTGCTCAGTATGGTCGACTTTGATGTGATATTGGGTATGTATTGGTTATCTCCATGCCATGTTGTTATAGATTGTCACGCTAATACCATGATATTGGCAATGCCGGAATTTCCAAGGATTGAGCGGAGCGGTTCTATAGACTATGTACCCAGTAGGGTAATTTCGTACTTGAAGGCTTAGCGTATGGTTGAGAAGGTCTGCCTATCTTATTTGGCTTTTGTGAGGGATGTTAGTGCAGAGACTCCTACCATTGTTTTGGTTCCAGTAGTACGTGATTTTTCGGATGTGTTTCATGTTGACCTGTCGGGCATGCCGCCTGACAGGGATATTGACTTTGGTGCTGGGCACTCAACCTATTTCTATTCCACTGTATCGTATGGCACTGGCGGAGTTGAAGGAATTCAAAGGAAAGCTTCAGGAACTCCTTGATAAGGGGTTTATTCGGCCTAGTGTTTCCCCTTGGGGTGCACTGGTTCTATTTGTGAAGAAGAAATATGTTTCCATGAGGATATGCATTGATTGCAGGTAGTTGAACAAGGTCACGGTCAAGAAAAAGTATCCTTTGCCTCGTATTGATGATTTATTTGACCAGCTTCAGGGAGCGAGGGTGTTCTCCAAGATTGATTTGAGATCCGGGTATCACTAGATGAAGATTTAAGGATTCGGATATTCTTTAGATAGCTTTCAGGACCCGTTATGGCCATTATGAGTTCTTGGTGATGTCTTTTGGGTTGTCTAATGCCCCAGCAACATTCATGTATTTGATGAACAGTGTATTCCAGCCCTATTTGGACTCCTTCATTATTGTATTCATTGATGACATCCTAGTGTACTCTCGTAGCCAGGAAGAGCATGCTCAGCACTTGAGGATTGTATTACAGAGATTGAAGGAGGAGAAGCTTTATGAAAAGTTCTCCAAGTGTGAGTTTTGGCTCGATTCAGTAGCATTCTTGGGGCACGTAGTGTCCAATGAGGGTATTCAGGTGGATCCGAAGAACATAGAGGCGGTGCAAAGTTGGTCTAGACCATCCTCAGCCATGGATATTAGGATCTTTTTTGGTTTGGCGGGTTATTACCATCACTTTGTGTAGGGATTTTCATCTATTGCGTCGCCCTTGACCAAATTGACCCAAAAGGGTGTTCCATTCAGGTAGTCGGATGAGTGTGAGGAGAGCTTTCAGAAGCTCAAGACTGCTTTGACCACAGCTCCAGTGTTAGTTCTGCCATTAGCTTCGGGTTCTTATACCATGTATTGTGATGCCTCGAGGATAGGCATTGGTTGTGTTTTGATGCAGGAGGGTAGGGTGATTCCCTATGCCTCACGCCAGTTGAAGACACATGAGAAGAATTATCATGTCCATGATCTTGAGTTAGAAGCCATTGTTCACGCCTTGAAGATTTGATGTCATTATTTGTATGGGGTTCATTGTGAGATCTATACTGATCACCAGAGTCTGCAGCATCTGTTTAATCAGAAGATCTTAATTTGCGTCAGCGAGATGGTTGGAGCTTCTTAAGGACTATGATATCACTATTTTGTACCATCCAGGGAAGGCCAATATGGTGGCCGATGCTTTGAGTTGCCGGGCGGAGAGTTTGGGGAGTTTAGCATATCTTCCGGCAGCAGAGAGACCTTTGGCATTGGATGTTCAGGCCTTAGCAGGCCAGCTTGCGAGGTTGGATATTTCGGAGCCGAGTCGGGTATTGGCTTGCGTGGTCTCCGGATCTTCTCTTTATGACCGTATTAGGGAGCGTCAGTATGATGACGGTGTGTTGAGGATGCAGGGCTGGATATGTGTGCCTAATGTAAATGGGCTTCGAGAGTTGATTCTTGAATAGGTCCATAGCTAGCAGTATTCCATCCATCCGGGTGCCTTGAAAATGTACCAGGATTTGAGACAGCCCTATTGGTGGAGGCGGATGAAGAAGGATATAGTTAGGTTTGTAGCTTGGTGTCTCAACTGTCAGCAGGTTAAGTAAGAGCATCATAGACCGGGTGGCTTGCTTCAGAGACTAGAGATCCCGGAGTGGAAGTGGGAGCGGATCACCATGGACTTTGTAGTTGGCTTCCCACGGACTTCGAGTAGGTTCGATGCTATTTGGGTTATTGTGGATCGGATGACCAAGTCCGCGCACTTCATTCCTGTTGGTACTACTTATACTTCGGAGTGGTTGGCTGAGATTTACATTCAAGAGATTATTTGCCTGCATGGTGTCCCAATTTCCATTATTTCAGATAGAGGTACTCAGTTTACATCGCAATTTTGGAGGGCCATGCAGTGAGAGTTGGGTACTCAGGTTGAGTTGAGCACAACTTTTCACCCTCGGATGGACGGATAGCCCAAGCGCACTATTCAGATATTGGAGGACATGTTGCGCGTGTGTGTCATTGACTTTGGTGGTTCATGGGACCAGTTTCTGCCGCTCGCGGAATTTGCTTATAACAATAGTTATCAGTCGAGTATTCTGATGGCTCCGAATGAGGCTTTATATGGGAGGAAGTGTAGATCTCCGGTAGGATGGTTTGATCCGGGTGAGGCTAGGCTCTTGGGTACAGACTTGGTTCAGGATGCATTAGATAAGGTGAAATTGATTCAGGAACGGTTTCACATGGCATAGTCTAGGCAGAAGAGCTATGCGGAGAGGAAGGTCCGTGATGTGTCTTTTATGGTTGGAGAGAAAGTATAGCTGAAGGTATCACCCATGAAGGGTGTAATGAGGTTTGGGAGGAGGGGCAAGTTGAGCCCCCCGATTCATCGGGCCTTTTGAGGTGCTTCAGAGGATAGGGGAGGTGGCTTATAAACTTGCTTTGCCACCTAGCTTGTCGAGTGTGCATCTGGTATTTCATGTTTCCATGCTCCGGAAGTTTGTTAGCAATCCGTCCCATGTTTTGGACTTCAGCACGGTTCAGTTGGAGGGTGATATGACTTCTGATGTGGAGCCGGTGGCTATTTTGGATCGGCAGATTCGAAAGTTGAGGTCAAAGGGCATAGCTTCAATAAAGGTGCAGTGGAGGGGTCAGCTTGTGAAGCAGGCCACCTAGGAGACCGAGCGGGAGATGGGGAGAAGATATCCACACCTATTTGAAACTCCATGTATGTTTCTAGACTCGTTCAAGGACGAACGTTTGTTTAAGAGGGGGAGGATGTAACAACCCTGCCAGTCGTTTCGAGAGTTATAGCCCCGTTTCCCCCATTTCTGCTTCCTTTTGTGTTCTTCAGCTGTATTTTATCGTATTATGTTGGTTGGTTCGGGTCCGGAGTGGTTTCGGAGTGGAATGAGACACTTAGTCTCTTATTAGTAAGCTTAAGTTGGAAAAGTCAACCGGATGTTGACTTATGTGTAAACGATCTTGGATTTGGATTTTTATGATTGTTAGCTTCGTTAGGTGATTTGGACTTAGGAGCGCGTCTGGAATGTAATTTGGAGGTCCGTGGTAGAATTAGGCTTGAATTGGCGAAAGTTGGAAATTTGGCGATTTTGGTCGGTAGTGGAAAATTTGATATCTGGGTTGGAATGGAATTCCGGAAGTTGGAGTACGTTTGTAGTGTCATTTGAAACGTGTGTGAAAAATTGGAGGTCATTTGGACGTGGTTTGGTAGGTTTCGGCGTTGTTTGCGGAATTTGGAAGTTTAGAAGTTCTTAGGCTTGAATCCGAGGGTAATTTGGTGTTTTGATATTATTTTGAGTGTTCCGAAGGTTCGACTAAGTTCGTATCTTGATATATGACTTGTTGGTATGTTTAGTTGAGGTCCCGAGGGCCTCGGGTGTGTTTCGGGTGGTTAATGGATCAGTTTGAAGTTGGAGAAATAGCTGAAGTTGGTTGTTACTTGTGTCATCGCACCGGTGAGGGTTTGGATGCAGGTGCGAAGCCACATATGCAGTGGGTAAGACGCAAGTGCAGGATTATGTTGGACTGGAGAGAAACTCAGGTGCGAGTAAGTGCGTGCACCTGCGAGCCCGCAGAAGCGAGTTGTTGCCCGCAGATGCGAAAGAGATGATGTCAGGCAGTGCCGCAAGTTCGAGGTCATTTCCGCACCTGCTAGTCACAGATGCAGATGTTGAGCGCAGGTGCGAAGTTGGGGGTTTTAGTGGTTTTCCGCAGGTGCGGAAGTGTTGGTGCAAATGCGGCACCACAGGTACGCATATATAGTCGTAGGTGCGAAAGACCTGGGCAGAAAGTATAAATAGCACCCTTCGCGAATTTTGGTTCATTTCCATCATTTTCAAGTCGATTTTTGGAGCTTTATGAGTGATTTTGAAGAGGGATTCCAGAGTTTTTCATTGAGGTAAGTTACTTGAGCCTAATACTCCTATCTATGGTGATTTTCCGTTGTTTTATCAATTAATTAGTGGAATTAGGGGTGAAAATGAGGGGTTAGGGCTTGGGATTTTGTAGAGTTTGATTTGGGATTTGAGGGACCAAATGATATTGGAATTTGATAAATTTTGTATGTATGGACTCGTGAGTGAATGGACTTTCAAGTTTTGTATTTTTTGTCGAATTTCGAGACGTGGGCCTGGGGGCAGGGTTTGAGCCGATTTCAGGATTTTTGACTAATGTGATAGTTTTTCTTGTGGAATTCATTCCATTAGCGTATATTGATGGTATTATACTGGTTGTGAATAGATTCAGAGCATTTGGAGGCCGCGTCAACGGGCAAGAGCATCACGGTGTAGTGATTTGATCGGTTTGAGGTATGTAACGATTGTAAATCTAGTCCTGAGGATATGAACCCCGGATTTTATGTCATGTGACTATTTTGAGGTGACACAGATGCTAGGTGACGGGCGTGTGGGCGTGCACCATTTTTGTGATATGAACTTTACTTGCATCATTGCTCGTCGCTACTTCTCAGTCTTTATTTACTGTTGTTACTTACTGAGTTGGTGTACTCACGTTACTCCCTGCACCTTGTATGCAGATCCAGGCGTATTGGGACACAGTAGCGATTGTTGACTATTCCGATTGCAGACTTTTCTCGAAAATAGCAAGGTAGCTTCTTGGCGATCGCAACCCTGCTCTTCTCCCTCTTATCTTCCTTTAGATGAATTTAGTTATTTTTGAGACTATGTTAGTCTCGTTATTGTCAGACAATTTGTATTAGATGCTCATGACTAGTGACACCCGATATTGGGCTTTCTTTTCCGCACTTTGTTTGATTTGAACACCTTTATGAAGATTTTATATAGAATATCTTAAAAACTATCTTTGAAATGAAAAATATCGAATTGTTTTGGTAATGTGTCGGCTTGCCTAGTACCACGATAAGCGTTATCACGAAGGGTTAGTTTGGGTCTTGATAGTTATAGCCCCGATCCCCTGTCTAGTGCTTCCCCCATGTCTTTTTCAGCTTATGTGTCTTGCCGGGAGGTGTTGGTTGTAGTTTCGGAGTGTTTTGGGACACTTAGCCCTAAACGGAAGCTTAAGTCTTGGAATTTTGAAAGTAGTCAGAACTATGTGAAGACGACTCCGAAATGGAATTTCGTGAGTTCCGTTAGCCTCGCTGGGTGATTTTGGACTTATGGGCATGTCCGGATTGTGTTTTGGAGGTCTGTAGCTTATTTAGGCTTGAAATGGCGGAAGTCCAATTTTTGGAGATTTTGACCAGTAGTGGACCTTTTGATATCAGGTTCGGATTCCAATTTTGAAAGTTGGAGTAGGTATGTAATGTTGAATATGACTTGTGTTCCAAATTTGGGGTCAATCGGACGTGGTTTGATAGGTTTCGGCATCGGTTGTAGAAATTGGAAGTTTCAAGTTCATTAAGTTTGAATTGGTGGATGATTCGTATTTTTAGCATTGTTTGATGTGATTCGAGGGCTTGACTAAGTTTGTATGGTGTTTTAGGAATTATGGGTATCTTTGGTTGAGATCGTGGGGGCCTCAGGTGTGTTTCGGATCATTATCAGATGCATTTTGGACTTATAGAAATGGTTGAAGTTCTGTGATCTGGTGCATCTGGTTTCCTTATACGCGATCGCGATAGAGGGGCCGGGATCGCGTAAGCTTAGCTTGCTAGAGGAGGTTCTGTTCTTCGCATTCGCGGGCAAGAGTATGCGAACGCGTATTAGTGTGAAGTGGTGCTTCGCGAACACGTGGCCAAGGTCGCATTCGCGTAGTGTTAAGGAGGCTAAAGTTGGGCCACACACTTTGCTCATCGCGAACGTGTGAGGAAGTTCGTGTTTGCGTAAGTATGAGAGACAGTGCATCGCGTTTGCGTGGTGATTTACGAGTTCGTGCAGGGTTAAATCCTAGGGCAGCAAAGTTTTGTTTCGCGATAGCGAGGCTACTTCCGCGATCGTGATTAAGGAATCACTGGGCAGACTTATATCAATTCAAAAATGAGGGTTTGGCCATTTTTATCAAAACTTGAATTTGAGAGCTCGGATTTAATCGAGATTTTGAGGGATTTTTAGAGACATCGATTGGGTAATGATTCTATACGTCATTTTGGTTATATCCCACTAATCTATCATTAATTCCATCTTTAATTTCGGATTTTGGGTTAAAATTTGGGGAAAATGGGAAGAAGTTCTTCAACTAAAATTGTGAGTTTTGATAGGCGAATTTAGGTCGGATTCGAGTAATTCTTATATGGTTGGACTCATGAGTAAATGAGTGTTTATATTTTATGACTTTTACTCGATTTCGAGGCGTGGGCCCGGGGAGGCTTTTTGGGTCGATTTCCTAATTGTTTGCTTTAGCTTAGATTTCATTGATTAGATTAGTTTCTTATAGATATATTTATGGTATGTAATTGATTTTGGATAGATTTGGGCCATTCGAAGTCGGATATTCGTGGGAAAAGCATTTCCACCGATTGATTGAGCTTGGTTTGAGGCAAGTGGCTTGCCTAACCTTGTGTGGGGGAAATCTCCTTAGGATTTGGTACTGATATGATATGTGAGCGTCGTGTACGCGAGGTGACGAGTACGTACACGGGCTATTTGTTATAAACCCTGGTTTTTACTGAGTAATTAACTGCTTTCACCTTAATTGAGTATACTAGCATGTGTAGTTATCTTGTTAGCCTAGAATAGCATGCTTACGTGTCTTAATTGCTTAACTGAACTCTTTGCAGCATGCTTAGTGAATTCCCGTTTCTTTTCTTGACTTGTACTTAGTCTAAACTGTAGATTCTCTTACTGTAACGGTTATCTCCATTTGTTTGAGCTGTGTGTTTACTTTTGGGACTACGGGACGGCATCCCAGGAGATCCCCCTGCACATTTACTTTTGAGACTATGAGGCAGTACCTCGGGAGTTCTCCCTGTACATTTACTTTTGAGACTACAAGGCGGTACCTCAGGAGTTCTACTTGCGTTTTTATTTTGGGACTACGAGACGGTATCTCCGGAGATCCCCTGCTTTTACTCTATGTGTTGAACTATTATTTGTTGTGTTCCTTTTTGTTGAATAATAAAATCTTAAATGATTTTGATGTCCTAAATATTAGGATATAATTACTACAGCATTTAAATAAGAAAAAATTTAATAACTAATATTATAGTTGATCTCCAAATCCTAAATATTAGAAAAATTATTAAATAACGATTTTGTCTAGTAAAAATTAGGCAAAATATTATTAACTACAAAAGATCTCCTAAACTTAAAAAGAGAAAAGAGAAATATTAATAGTCTAAAATATAAACAGAGTTGAATGACAAACTTTCCTAGTTTAAGCAAAATTTTATTAACTACAAAAAGAAGTCCCCTAAACCTAAGAAGGAGAATGGATAAATTTAGTACTCCAAAATATAAATGGAATTAGAAAGACAAACTTTCCTGGCGTGTAGTGAAATCTTAGGCAAAATTTTATTAACAATAAATGACTATTCCTAATGTAACGACCCAACATGTTGTTTTGAGAATTATAGCCCCGCTCCCCTGTTTACTGTTTTCCCCGTGTCATTTTCTGCTTATGCGTCTTGTCGAGAGGTGTTGGTTGTGGTTTCGAAGTGTTTTGGGACACTTAGTCCCTAAATGGAAGCTTAAGTCTTAGGATTTTACCGTATTCGAAATTGTGTGAAGACGACTCCGGAATGGAGTTTCGTCGGTTCTGTTAGCTCCGTTGAGTGATTTTTTACTTAAGGGCATGTCTGGATTGTGCTATGGAGGTGCTCATTTAAGCTTGAAATGGCGAAAGCAGAATTTTTGGAGATTTTGACCGGTAGTGGAGTTTTTGATATCGGGATCAATTTTCATTTCTGAAAATTGGAGTAAGTCCGCAAGGTTGAATATGACTTGTGTGCAAAATTTGGGTTCAATCAGACGTGGTTTGATAGGTTTCGGCAACGGTTGTAGAAATTGGAAGTTTGGAGTTCATTAAGTAAGAATCGGAGGGTGATTTGAGTTTTTAGCGTTGTTTGATGTGATTTGAGGGCTCGACTAAGTTCGTATGGTGTTTTTATGACTGGTTGGTATGTTTGGTTGAGGTCACGGGGGCCTCAGGTGTGTTTCAGATGCTTAACAGAATGAGATTTGGACTTAGGCACTTTCTGAGAGTTGGTTTTCGGACTCGCATGTGCTGAGGGTAGCTCACAGATGAAGGTCGCAGGTGCGGCAATGGGACCACAGAAGCGGAGCCGCTCCTGTAGAGGAGTAATCGCAGAAGTGAAGGCCGGTCTGGGAGAGGTGATCACAAAAGCGGACAAGGGTCCGCATGTGCGACCCTATGATCGCAGAAGCGGACTTTGAGTTTTAAGTGGAACCCGCACCGACGAGGGGAATTCTGCAGGTACAGTGATGCAGGTGCATTCGCATGTCCGCAGATACGGAAGAATTGGGCAGAAAAGAGAAATTCGAGGGTTTGATTACCATTTCGATTTTGGGACTTTGGAGCTCAGTGTGAGGCAATTTTTCGAGGTTTCTTCAAGAAGAATGTTGGGATAAGTGATTCTAACTCAGATTGGGCTATATTTCATGAATCTATTGCTATTTTCATCTTCTAATTTGGGATTTGAGTTAGAAATTTGGGGAAAAATAGTAGAAACTTCTTAGACTAAAATTTCGACTTTTGGAAGGCGATTTGAGGTGGGATTCAAGTAATTCTTGTATGGTTAGACTCGTGAGAGAATGCGTGTTAGTATTTTCCGACTTTTACCCGATTCCGAGATGTGGGCCGGGGGATGCTTTTTGGGACGATTTCCTAAATTCTTGATTTAGTTTAGATTTCATTGATTATATTAGTTTCTTATAGATATACTTATGGTATGTAATTGTGTTTGGCTATATTTGGGTCATTCGGAGTCGGATAATCAAGGAAAGGGCATTCTTACGGATTGATTTGAGCTTGGTTTGAGGCAAGTGGCTTGCCTGTGTGGAGGAATTCCCCTTAGGATTTGGTACTGATATTGAAATGTGAGCGCCATGTACGCAAGGTGACGAGTGCGTACACGGGCTATTTGTTGCAAAACCTGATTTTTACTGAGTAATTACCTGTTTTCGCCTAAATTGAGTATACTAGGATATGTAGTTACCGTGTCAGCCTAGAATAACATGTCTATGTGTCTTAATTAATTAACTGAACTCTTTGCAGCATGCTTAGTGAATTCCTGCATCTTTTCTCGACTTGTACTTAGTCTAAACTATAGATTCTTTTGTTGTACCTATCATCTGTAATTATCTGTGCTATGTATTTACTTTGGGACTACGGGATGGTATCCTGGGAGATCCCCCTGCATATTTACTTTTGGGACTACAGGACGGTTTCCCCGGAGATCCCCATGCACATTTACTTTAGAGACTACGAGTTGGTACCTCGAGAGCTCTCCCTGCACATTTACTTTTGAGACTACAAGGCGGTACCTCGAGAGTTCTCCCTGCATATTTACTTTTGGGACTACGAGGCGGTATCTAGGGAGATTCCCTATTGTTTATCTCCACGCGTTGTTCTGTTATTTCATTGTGTTTTCCTTTGTTGAACTCCAATCTCTTACTGTATTGTTTTATTCTCCTGGTTTATTTATTATATACCAGTGGTCCTTACCTGACCTCGTCACTACTCGACCGAGGTTAGGCTTGGCACTTACTGGGTACCAATTGTTGTGTACTCATGCTACCCTTTTGCACATGTTTTGTGTGCATATTCAGGTGCTCATTATCAGCCGCATTATCAGTGAGTCGAGACAGCTTTGGATACTTCAAGGTATATCTGCCGCGTCCGCAGACCTTGGAGTCCCCTTCTATTCTTCCCTGTGTCAAACACTTTCTGTATTTTCTTTTATTAGACTCTGGTGTATAGAGATACTATTTCCTTTCTGTAACTTGTGACTCATGATGTGCTTTTGGGAAAGTTGTGTACGTTAGTGTTTTGGTTATGGTACATGCCGAGCGGCATTGTTATTGGTTATCCAGTATCTATTGCAGTTAGATGTTAAGCTTTGCTTCCATTATTGGTATTTTCCGTAAATTGTTAGGATTGCCTAGTCGTAGAGACTAAATACCGTCACGATGTGTTTCAGATGGATGTTTGGGTCGTGACACCTAAAATGTTGGGGAATTAATTATATTACTATATCTAAATATTAATGAAATACTCAAATTACTATGTTGTCCAAGGCGAACTACATGTTTTAAAGGGTAAAAAAGGTGAACGACATTTCACTAAGGGCCTTCGTGCTTTTAATATATTATTATTATTATTATTATTATTATTATTATTATTATTATTATTATTATTATTATTATTATATAGGTAGATGATATATAATGTGTTTGAGTTGTAAAATAAAAATTAGAAAAGGTAATCTGCCATCACATAAGTCCTCAAATGCCTTATTATTATTGTTTTCTCATTTGCCTCCGCCAATGTTGAGTTATTACACGAAGTGATGTATAAAAAATATAGGGAGTTGCCTTTCTTTATAATGAATGAAGAAAAATTACAACTTATTTAGAATACGTTTTGTCTTCTAATGTTTTATCCTTATCACTTCAAGTTTGCTCTATCTCTAATTTCTCTTTTCGCCAATATTTTTCTTATAAAAATAAATTTATGTACCATATGAGTTTTATCAACTTGAAAAATAATTTTTCATATATGAATAGTTTTGAAAGAAGTGAAATCAATTTATTTTTCTATTAGTTCTAAAAACTTAATTATTTATTTAAAAAATCATTTATTTTTATTCATATTTTAGTATGAAATCGTCTAAAATTTTACATATTTAACTGTAATTATAATTTTATCCAATAAAAAACTATTTTAAAAGGGTAAAATATCCATCTAATATTTTACTTTGGATCGTCGTATTTGCATAATTATTAGCGTCATTGAATCTTGTTGACCACGTCTCTTTATCTCTCGTTTAAACTCTGAAATTTTTTAGTATAAGTTCCAGATTATTAATGTCACGACCCAATTTTCCCTCCATTGGGTATCGTGACAGCACCTAGTCTTAAGGACTAGGTAATCCTAACATTACTAAATAACAACCATAATAAATAACATCTAATACTTTCTGAAATGAAACTCTCTATACAATATACAATTTTCCAAAACCGGTAGTACAAGTCATAAGCTCTACAGAGTTTACTACAACTTCTAAATATGATTGTTTGGAAATAAGTAAAAACAGTGCGAATACCAAATAGGACGGTGACTCTAAAGCCTGTGAATGCAGCAGCAGGTTTACCTTGATTCTCCACAGTCACAATCCGCGTCGCTAGCTATCGATCAACTAGCTTCGCAATACCTGGATTTGCACAAAAATGTACAGAACTGTAGTATGAGTACACCACAGCAGTACCCAACAAGTATCAAGACTAACCTTAGTGGAGTAGTGATGAGGAACAACCAAGACACCTATTGGACTAAACAACCTGAACAAATATTAGTATAGGAATAACAGAGTATGATATCTACATGAAAACTACGCGGTATGGCTAACAATAAAGTAATTGCAATAAGAAAGGAAGACAATAAGTATCAACGGAATAACCAAATAATGACACAGGAAGAGGAACGTAAAACAAATCCAACATCCAAAATCAAAGATACAGAAAGGACAAGTAATAACTCAATAGAAAAGACCATTTTCTCATTAGGTTTTAGTCATTAAACTCCACGAGGTACCAAACCTCGGTCTAATCACAACTCACGGGTCCCAATACCTGAACCCTAACTTTTGGCATCTTGTTCCCTCATCTAAGCTAATAACTGCACGGACGACTCGCGTGCCAAATAGAGTCATTCTCACATAGAAGGCAAGTAAACAAGGGTATGTATCTATACTCAACAATACCAGGCAACCCCTTAACTCTTGTGGCAGTGTTCTAACATAGTTCAACCAGCTAATAAGCATAAGAAAAAGGAACGGACAGCACGTGGAATATTTTCTCACAACTTTCACAAGATAAAGCTCACATAGGTAAGTGTACTACTACACAAATATCAACAATAAGAAGGCCTCTAGGCCATCACAATGCATCACAACTCAATCCCTGACATAGCCCACATTGTCTCTCCACGTGTGCAATGGTAAAGTAAATGCCCGCCTTGTCTCGTCACACGTGCAACCCACACACACACACACACACACACACATACACACACACATATATATATATATATATATATATATATCCCGCCTTGTCACTCCGCATGTGCAAATATCAATAGTAACAACAACACGGCAAAAACCTCGTGCAACCCCATATCAACAACCGCACGGAAGAAACCTCATGCATCACAATAACAACAACTGCATGACAGAAACCTGGTGCATCACCACAACAAGTAAAACAACAACAATGACAATAGTACAAAGTACAGTAAGTAAATTAACTCAAGAACCTTCGATCACAAGAAACGGTAGATCTAGTTCACAAGGAATAACCACAATAAGAAATACTAATCATACTAAGAAAAGTTTAACAGGGAAGGAAATAATATGTAACAAAGATTCCACAATGTACGGTTCAACAACAAGAAACTAAGACGAGTCAAGTAATTCCAAATAAGGGCGAGTCCATTAAGGCATAGGATGTCTAAGCTTCTTTTAAGTTTGGACAATTACGGGAGAGATACAGTCAATTCAAATAAAGGTAGGCAGCGATAAGATTGCTATAACCTCAATTAATGGAGAACAGTTACAAAAGGGATTACTACAACTTCAATTAAAAATAAGCAGTTAGGGGGAAAATAACATGGCAATAGAAAAAATAGCAGTCTCAATTAAGGCACATATGAATCAAATAACAATAAGAGTGGATCGTGAAGTAATTGATTCTAATTAAGCAGGTAAAGGTGAAACTAGTAATTAATGAACATAATCATAACAAGAACAACTGCATATTCAATGAATACAAGGACCTAGGGACTCTAAGAGCCCAATTTCCACAAATAAGTTCGGGCATGTACTCGTCACCTCGCGTAAACGGAATACAATCAACATAGAAGACTCAAATACTAAGGGGTAGTTCCACCACACAAGTTTAGGCAAGATACTTACCTCAAACCGAACTCAAATAAATCCATAACAATGTTTTTTCCACGAATATCGGACTCCGATTGGTCCAAATCTAGCCAAAATCAATTACATATCATAAATATAACTATAAGAAACTAATATAATTATTGAAATCAAATCTAAGGCAAGAAACTAGAAAATCGCGCAAAAAAGTCTCCCCGGGCCCACATTTCAGAATCGGATAAAAGTCACAAAATACGAACACCCATTCACTCACGAGTCCAACAATACCAAAATTAGCCAATTCTGATCACAACTCTACCTTCAAATCTCCAATTTATACTTTATGAAGTTTCTATAATTTTCCCAAATTTCCATCTCAAAGTACTAATTAAATGATGAAATCAGTGATATATTCATGTATATTCACCAAATCCGGGTTAGAATCACTTACCCCGATGAATTTCTTGAAAACCCAACCAAACATCGTCTCAAACCGAGCTCCCAAAGTCAAAAAATGAAATAATACCCTAAAGCTCGGTTATATAGTAGACAATCTAACCTCTCAATGTGCGCAATTCCAAGTGCGGTCACACATCCTAGCTTCTCCGGTCGCACAAAATTGTGCGGCCGTACTTCACAACCTCTCCACTACCAGGTCAGTAAATTAGACATAATTGTCTCTACATATGTTAAAATGATGATTTCTTAACTTTTCTCGAAACTAGACACGAAGGGCTACAACTTTCATTTTTGAATCATCTCCAAATTCCTAGTAGATCAAAAGATATAAGCTTCTGAAGCCGTACCAGCGAACCTGCGGAAATCGCCAGAAGTGCGGCCGCAGATAATATTTTGTGCGGTCCGCACTTTTCCTCTGCGGTTGGCACTTTTTCGTTTGCTGCAACACTTTTTCATATGGTAAAGCACTCAAAAATGTGCCTCAGCACATGGAATTGTGCGATCCGCACTTCCAACATTCCAGAACAACATCAGAGTGCCGAAATACCCAGACTCGCTCAAAACACACCCGAGGCCCCCGGGACCTCAACCAAACATACCAAAAAGTCCTAAAATACCATACGAACTTAGTTGAGCCTTCAAATAACATCAAACAACACTAAAAACACGAACCACCCTCCAATCCAAACTTAAAGAACTTGAAACTTCAAATTTCTATGTCCGAACCTACCAAACGACGTCCAATTGACGTCAAATTTTGCACACAAGTCATATTCAACATTACGGACCTACTCCAACTTCCAGAATCGGAATCTGTCCCTCATATCAAAAATTCCTCTTCCGTTCAAAATCTCCAAAAATTCGACTTTCGCCATTTCAAGCCTAAATTAGCTACAAACCTTCAATTCACAGTCTGTACACGCCCCTAAGTTCAAAATCACCATACGAAGTTGCTTAAGATCAAATGCCGACAAATGGAGCTTAAATTCTAAAAACGACTGGCCGGGTCGTTACATTCTCCCCCTCTTAAACAAACGTTCGTCCTCGAACATTCCAAGAATCGTCTCGAAGTTTTCAAATCACTGAATGCACACCTCCAACATACACCCGCGGGTGATCCCATGTCATCTCAATACACATAAGCCTGACAACACCATCTCAATTGTACTTTAGCCTCTCTGCCAACACCGATAAGCCTCAGAGTCAAAATTCTCACCATCCATTCTTTTACAAAAGACCCGATTCTAAATCCATACCTGGTATCAACCTCCACCAGCTGAAGCAACCCATGCCTATACATACAAGGTATGACCACACAACATAACAGACCATACATAGGCGCACAATAACACTTCTGATCACAATAGATGCCCGTAATTTAAACCAGCACCGGCAATTAGCCTCATATCCGGTAGGAACCCATTTCAAACCTCCACAACATCGACGATGATGCAAGAACCACGAATGCCTCATAACTATACACCCCAAACAACAAGTCACAACTAACACCACTGGGTACACAACTCGCAAGCTAAAACTCAAGAAGCACAGAACGAAAAATGACTGAATATGTAAAGAGAAACACATAAGAGAAATATCAAATAAGTTCCATAGGAACAACTCTCTATCAGTACTATACTACGAATCAATTTAAATAGGAAAAATCAAAGTACATGAACAATCATAAGGATCTCATCCTAGTATAACTCTCCACCGCGGCACGCAACCTGAATCAAACATATCAAATCACATAAACTCACAAGGGTCTCACCCTCAACTCTAAATCACAGGTCGAATATACATCATACCAATTAAAATCTTCCACTAACTTAATTCTGCCAATAAAATCACAACACTTACTGAACTCTCACCCTGGTAGAGTATCAAATCACAAATCGTAAGCAAATTACTCAGGAATCACATCAAACCTATCATAATGGATAACAAGAATTCACTTCTAGTCTCACCACTCTCAATGATGAATAAAAATAATGATAGACACTGGCTACCCCTCATAAAATCTCCCCACAGGGGCAAACACGTAAACAGAGTGCAAATCATGAAACTCACCCATAAGTAAAACAACAAATAAGGGGAACTCGTCCTGATAAGCAGGATTGCAACAAAATATGAATGGTGCCCCTCTGTAACAAACCAAAACATACTTGTATGACATCATCTGGCACAACAGCCTCTAGCCTACTATATGAAACACATCAACGGGTTGGGTTGGGCCTCCCCCTCTTGGGCGCCCCTACTCGCCTGAATACCACGCTGTGACACATCTGCCCCGAGTCTGGGATAATCTCTCACCATGTGGCTGGTGTCTCCACACTCGAAGCAACCTCTCTGTTGACGTGGCTGTGGAAACTGTGCAGTACGAGTACCTGAGACCCATGAGCACCTGAAACACCGTGCGAAGCCTGAAGTGCAAACTGAACTGGCTGACCTACAAAAACTCTGTCATGTCGTACCCTGCCTCCAAAATAAGGACCACTAGATCTCTCTGGCCTACAAGGCATACTCGCCTCTCTGTACCCTCTCTCCTGACCTCGTTTGTGCTCCCTCTCATGGCCCTGCATCTCCTCTCTCTCTCCTGATCACACATGCCCTCTACTCGGTGAGCGATCCCGACTACCTGCTGAAATGAAACATCCGACTCTAACTCCCAAGCCATGCTGAACCGAATATCATGTCGGAGCCCCTCAATGAATCTACGGACATGCTCTCTAACTGTAGCGACCAAAGTAGGTGGATGTCTGGCCAAATCACTGAATCTGACGGCATACTCTGATACTCACATAGTGCCCTGGCACAGCTTCTCAAACTCCACGCGCCATGCATCTTGAAGGGACTGAGGTACAAACTTTCTCAGGAACATCTCTAAAACCTGAACCCATGTGATGAAGCTCACTCGGCCGGGCTAACCAACTCGTACACCCGCCACCACTGATAAGCCGCTCCCCTGAGTTGAAACGTAACAAAAGCAACCACGCTCGTCTCCGCAATACCCATAGTGCGAAGAATGCGGTGACATTTCTCCAGGAAACCCTGGGCATCATCTGTTGTCACGACTCAACTTCATGTCAGGTCGTGATGGCGTCCAACACCATTTCTAGACAAGCCAACCGTGAACATCTTAGTGATTTTTCTTTTTTTTATTAAGAAATTCCAACAACTAACTCTACTTAAATTCAAAGCATTTAGTAAATAACGTATTTGCAAGGCAAACAAAAACAGGAACAGCTAAAGGAAATCATACCATAGAAATAAAACCCAAAAATAATAGTCTACTAGTCTGTGTGCCAAGATCTGGTGTCAAAAGTATGTGGGCAACTAGTAAAATGTACAAAAGACGACTATCATACTGTCTGAAATAGTATAGACAGATATCAGCAAAAGAGAAACTCTGGAAATGCTGTTGAACGGCTCGGAAGCGGGCAACTCACCGTGAAGTCTCGCACCAAGGTCAAGTATGCACGTCGGGCGGGTAACTAGATGCACCAGCCTCACATCCTGTACAATTAAGTACAGACGCATAGTATGAGTACATAAATAATATGTACCTAGTAAGTATCCAGTCTAACCTCGAAGAAGTAGTAACGAGGGGTCGACTCGACACTCACTAAGGCTAACAATAATATATTGAAATGTTATACTAAGCATGGATTTGCATGAATAATATTGAAGCTCAAGAACAGGAAAATATAGGTCCTTCTTTCACAAATATGAATGCCAATTCGGAATTTTCATACAACAGTTTACATTTCAAGACATATAAGCAATTTCAATCATAGAGTGTACCAAAGATTTATCATGCGCAAGTTATGTCAAGATCGTACGGCCCAGTCCAACATAATATTAAACTGTGCACTATCGAATGGTCAAACGGCGCGAACCCTATATGCATCTATTTACTACCAAGGTGTTCTGCCCGATCCACAAATAGCAATCATTTTCAAGGAAACACACCGTCTCATTTTACAGTCAAGTATTCTAATAAATTCTTCAAATATGTGAACTTAGCCTTTTATCCTTTTATCAAATTCTATGACTTGAGTAATCAAATTAACAAGTAGCAGCACAAACATTTCAAATAAAACATGATACGGGCCCTAAACTACCCGGACAATAGCATAATAATAGCTATGTACGGACTCTCGTCACCATGTACGTACGTAGCCTCCCACAATTAGGTACACACATTTATTTAATTCGCCTATGGGGTTAATTCCCTTTTACAAGGTTACAAAGAAGACTTACCTCGTCTTAAAGCCTACTTTCCACTTCAAGAACGCGCTCAAACCTCCAAATTTGACGCCAAATGACTTGAAACTAGTCAGACATTACATAAACTAATCAATCTATACTCAAAAGTGCATATCTCCACTATTAAAATGATTTCCCAACCCAAACTGCAAGATCCTTAAAATTCACCTCGGGGCCCACATGCTCGGATTCCGAAAATTTTCAAAGGAAGTTGTTACCCACAACCCAAGAAACATAAATATATGATCTCTACTAAGTTTCATGGTCAATTTCGTGGTAAAATCTCTTTTTTTTATCAAACCCTAGGTTTTTCGTCTAACCCATTATTTATACCAATTTTCATGTTAAAATCTTACCCAAAATCTATGTATTAAGCTTACATTAAGTAGAGATTACTTACCTCAAAAATCTAGGTCAAAATCCCCTCCTTAGAAGCTCTCAAATTGCCCAAGAATGGAATAAAATAAATGAAAAATGGCTTAAGTCCCGTAATAAATTAACCTCACTACCCTAGCGATTTTCGCACCTGTGGATCCGCTTTTGCGGACCAGGTGTCTGCTTCTGCGAAATTGGCTGGGCCGGCTGTGGCCGCATCTGCGAACGACCTTCCGCTTTTACAGTCCCGTTTCTGCAGGGAAGGACCCGCATCTGTGAAAACTGGGCTGCCTTCCTTGGGCCGCACCTGCGGGGCTTGGCTCGCACCTGCGACCAAAGGCTCACAGGTGCGGGCACACCAAATCTGGTGCACCAGCAGCCCTGTTAAGTTTTAGACTCAACTTGTGTGTTGTCCGGATGGCACCCGGGGCCCCCGAGGCCCCGTCCAAACATACCAACAAGTTTGAAATCATAAAATGGACTCACTCGAACTCTTGGAACGCCCGAAACAACATTAAAACTAAGAATCGCACCCCAAAACCAATTGAATTAAACTTAAGAACTTCAAGTTCTTCAATTTACTTCCAATGCGCCGAAACGTACTTACACTACTCGGAATGACACCAAATTTTGCGTCCAAGTCTTAAATGACATTATGAAACTATTCCCCAGTCTCGGATTTCCATTTGGACCTCAATATCACCAAAACACGTTCCAAACCAAATTTAAAGAACTTCAAAAACCTTCAAGAACCAACTTTCACTATTAGGCGCTGAAACGCTCCCGGGTCATCCCAAACCCGATCCGAGTATACACCCAAATCCGAAATCCTCACACGAACCTATTAGAACCCTCAAATCCCGATTCCGAGGTCGTTTACTCTAAATGTTGACCGAAGTCAAACTTGGCCTTTTAAGCCAACCTTAAGGAACCAAGTGTTCCGTTTTCAACCCAAACTCTTCCAAATCCGGAACCAACCACCCCCGCAAGTCACAAATCAGTAAAAGAAAGTATAGGAAGCCTTATTTTGGGGAATGGGGTTCTAGAAAGAGAAACGACCGATCGGGTCGTTACATCTATTGCCAATCCATTAAAGGTAGGAGGGTATGATGCGAATCACTGCGGAAATCCTCTTGGATCTCAACTGGCGATCCTGTTTAGCAACAATGGCAACTGGATTTTCCTCATAACCCAAAATCTAATCTAGCTGAATGGTGCTGAAATATAACAAATGTGACAAGTCGGCGTGATACCTCCGAAGCATAGACACGTGAAATACCGGATGAACCCCTGATAAGATGGAAGGTAAGGCAAGCTCATAAGAAACCTCTCCAACTCGCCTCAGCACCTCGAATGGGCCTATAAACCTGTGGCTCAACTTTCCCTTCTTCCCGAATCTCATAATACCCTTCATCGGAGAGACCTTCAACACAACCTTCTCGCCTACCATAAATGACACATCACACGCCTTCTAATCCGCGTAACTCTTTTGTCTGGACTGTGTTGTGCGGAGCCGCTCCTGAATCAAATTTACCTTTTCCAAGGCATCTTTCACTAAATCTGTACCATATAGCTTAACCTTGCTGGGCTCAAACCACCCGCTGGGAGAACGACATCGCCGACCATATAAAGCCTCAAATGGATCCATCTCAATGCTGGACTAATAACTGTTGTTGTAAGCAAACTCTGTCAAAGGCAAGAATTGATCCCTTTGTTCCCCAAAGTCAAGCACACATGCTCTAAGCATGTCCTCCAAGATCTGAATTGTCCGCTCTTACTTCCCGTCAGTTTGAGGATGAAACACAGTGTTGAGCTCTACACGGGTACCCAACTCACTTTGTACGGCTCTACAGAAATGCAAAGTGAACTGAGGGCCTCTATCAGATATGATGGAAACAGGCACATGGTGCAACCGGACTATCTCCCGAATGTAAATCTTGGCCAACCTCTCTGAAGTATAAGTAGTGGCAACTGGAATGAAGTTTGCCGACTTGGTCAACCAGTCAACAACGACCCAAACTGCATCGAACTTCCGCAAGGTCCGTGGCAATCCAACCACGAAGTCCACAGTGATGCACTCCCACTTCCACTTGGGTATATAGCCATCTGCTGTTGTAGGCCTCCTAGCCTTTGGTGCTCATACTTAACTTGTTGGCAATTTAGGAACCTAACAACATACTCAACTATGTCCTTCTTCATCCGCCACCACCAGTAGTGTTGTCTCAGATCCCGATACATCTTTGTAGCACCTGGATGAATAGAATACTGAGAATTGTGTGCCTCCTCTAGAATCCTCTCCCTCAATCCATCGACATTAGGAACACATATACGACTCTTGAGTCACTAGACACCATCCTCACCAATAAAAACCTCTTTGGCACCCCCTTGTAGTACCGTCTCTCTAAGAACTGCCAAGTGCGGATCAGCAAACTGTCAGGCCTTGATCTTCCCCATAAATGAAGATTGAGCAACAACATATGCCAGAACTCAGCTGGGCTATGAAATGTCCAACCTCACAAGTCTGTTAGCCAAGGAATGAATGTCCAAAGCTAGTGTCCTCTCCTCTACTGAAATGAATGCCATACTACCCATGCCCTCTGCCTTCCTGCTCAAGGCATCTGCGACTACATTTGCCTTGCCCGGATGATAAAGAATAGTAATGTCATAGTCCTTTAGTAACTCAAGCCATCTGCACTGCCTCAAATTGAGATCCCTTTGAACAAGTGCTGGAAACTACGGTGATCAGTGTAAACCTCACAAGACACCCCATATAAATAATGCCTCCAAATATTAAGAGCATGAACGATCGCGACCAACTCTAAATTGTGCACAAGATAATTCTTCTCGTGGGCTTCAGCTGACGTGAAGCATATGCAATAACTCGCTCCTCCTGCATTAATACACATCCCAAGACAACGCGTGAAGCATCGCCATAAACTGTATACATCCCCGAACCGGAAGGCAACACTAGAACTGGTGATGTGGTCAAAGCTGTCTTGAGCTTCTGAAATCTCGCCTCACAATCATTGGACCATCGTAAAGAAGCACACTTCTGGGTCAATCTAGTCAAAGATGCTGCAATGGAGGAAAAACCCTCCACAAATCGGCGGTAATAACCTGTTAACCCCAAGAAACTCCTAATCTCGGTCGCCGAAGTAGGACAAGGCCAACTCTGAACTGCCTCAATCTTCTTATCCACCTTAATACCTCGCCTAATACAACATGTCCCAAGAATGCCACATAATCCAACCAAAACTTACACCTGGAGAACTTAGCATACAACTTCTGTTCCTGCAAAGCCTGGAGCACTACTCTCAAATGATGCTCGTGCTCCCCCAGGCTGGGTAAGTAAATCAAGATGTCATCAATGAAGAAAATAAAAAAGGAAATGATATAAGGCCTGAACACCCCGTTCATCAAGTCCATAAATGTTGCTGGGGCATTAGTCAAGCCGAAGGACATCACTAGAAACTCATAATTTCCATATCTAGTATAGAAGGCAGTCTTCAGAACATCTGAGTCCCGAATCTTCAGGTGATGGTACCCCAATCTCAAGTCAATCTTAGAAAACACCCTAGCACCCTGCAGCTGATCAAACAAATCATTAATGCGCAGCAACGGGTACTTGTTCTTGATGGTAACGTTGTTCAACTGGCGGTAATCAATGCACATTGGCATAGTCACATTCTTCTTCTTCACAAATAATATTGGTGCGCCCCAAGGTGATGCACTAGGTCTGACAAACCCCTTTTCTAGCAACTCCTCAAGCTTCTCCTTCAACTCCTTGAATTCTTTCAGATCCATACGGTACAGTGGGATAGATATAGGCTGGGTGTCTGGAGCAAGTCAATGCAGAAATCAATATCATGATCCGGTGGCATACCTGGAAGGTCAGAAGGAAACACATCGGCGAACTCCCGGACCATTGGCACTGAATAAATCGTCGGAGTATCTGCGATAGTATCCCGAACATAGGCTAGATAAGCCAAGCATCCCTTCTCGACCATATGTCGAGCCTTCAGGAAAGAGATAACCTGACTGGATGTACTGACAGATGAATCATTCCACTCCAACCTGGGCAACTCCGGCATCGCTAAAGTAACAGTCTTGGCATGGCAATCAAGAATGGCGTGATATGGAGATAAATAGTCCATGCCCAAGATGACCTCAAAGTCGGTCATATCAAGTAACAAAAGGTCTACTCTAGTATTGTAGCCACAGAATGTGATCACAGAGGACCGATAAATCCGGTCCACAACCACAGAATCGCCCATAGGAGTGGACACATAAATAGGAGTACCCAAGGACTCACGAGGAATATCAAGAAAATGAGCAAACAGAGATGATACATATGAATAGGTAGACCCTGGATCATATAACACCGAAGCATCCCTACCGCAGAAATAAATGATACATGTGATCACGGCATCTGAGGCCACTACATTTGGTCTGGCCGGAAAGACATAGAATCTAGATGGAGTATCGGCTGGATGGCCTCCACCTGACTGTCCTCCACCTCTGGGATGACCTCTACCTGCTTGCCCTCTGCCTCTAGGCGACCGGACAACTGGCGCAGCTGGTGGAGCCGAAATCATAGGTTGCTGACCCTGCTGCACTGACTTGCCTCGAAACCTAGGGCAATATCTCCTCACATGACAAGATCCCCACACTCAAAACAACCTTTCGGTATGATGACCTACTGCCTTGACGTCTGTCCCTGATGACCTGAAAACCTACTGGAAGGACCCTGAATAGCTGGTGGACGGTATGAAATCTCTGGCATAGCGCTGAAGTAAGCACTGGAAGAATCCTGATGACCAGAACACCCGCTGGACGAAATTTGAATAGTTGGGGGCGATAAGAACTCTCCGACATCGCACACAAATAAGGCCTCACTTGAGCACCTCGAGGAGGTGGTGGTGCTGAATACGGGGGCCTGCTGCGCTGACCCCTCCCAAATTGACCTCTGCCCCTAGCTGGGGCACCTGACGGTAGCCCTCAATCCTCCGAGCAATCTCCACTACCAGCTGATAAGGAGTCCTCATCTCAACCTCCCGGGCCATATTGGCCCTAATACCAGAGTGCAACCCCGCAACAAACCTCCACACCCTCTATGCGTCAGTAGGAAGTATCATAAGTATATGGCGGGAAAACTCAGAAAACCTCACATCATAATCGGTCACTGACATCTGACCCTGCTCGAGATGTTCAAACTGATACCGCAACTCTTCCCTCTCAGAGGGTGGAATATACTTATTCGAGAAAAGTTGTGTGAACTAGCCCTAAGTCATGGGAGGAGAACCTGCTGGTGTGCCAAGAAGGTAAGACTGCCACCATCTACGGTCCCTGCCCTCCAGCTGGAAAGTTGTGAAGTCCACCCCATGAGACTCCAATATCCTCATGTTGTGCAGTGTGTCCCTGCACCTATCAATGAAGTTCTGGGCATCCTCATGACGCTTGCCTCCGAAGACTGGAGGGTGTAATCTGGTCCATCTATCTAATAGCTTCTGCAGCTCGCCGTCCGCAGCTGGTCTAGGCTCATGCACAACTACTACAACTGGCTGGGGCCCCTCCGTAGGTAATGTACCCGAAGTCTGATACACCGCAGCTGCATGCCCTAGGAGCCTGAGTAGTAGGGGTATGTGCTCCCTCTCCCGCCTGAGAAGTGGTTGGGTCTGCTGGAAATAAACCAACCTGGGTGATAGAATCCATGAACCGCAGCATACGGCCCATGACCTCCTGAAAACCCAGTGCTATCATGAAATCTATCGGGGCTGGCTCTGCTGCGGGCACCTTACCCTGCTCCTCAACAAAGGGATCCCCCACTGGATCTGCTGGCGGTGCTATCGGGGCAACTCTGGGGCTCCCTCGTCCCCTACCACGGGTCGGTGCCCTCCCCTAACCTCGGCCTCAGCCTCCAACAATGGGGAGAGCAGCTCCTCTCGGGTCTGGAACGTCTGCTGCGCGCGTCCTCACCATCGTGAGAGAATAGAAGGAAGAAACTCAGTATACCATCAACTGCACGATAAGAGATGAATAAAGAGTAGTTCCAAACATCCTATAGCCTCTCGAAGATAAGCACGGACGTCTCCGCACCGATCCGCAAGACTCTATTAGACCTGCCCATAACTTGTGAGACCTACGTGAACCTAGGGCTCTGATACCATGTTGTCACAACCCAACTCCATGTCAAGCCGTGATAGAGTCCAACACCGTTGCTACACAAGACAACCGTGAACATCTAGTGATTTTTCCATTTTTATTACGAAATTCCAACAACTAACTCTACTTAAATTCAAAGCATTAGTAAATAACGGATTTGCAAGGCAAACAAAAATGGGAACATCTAAAGGAAATCATACCATAGAAATACAACCCAAAAGTAATAGTCTATTAATGTGTGTGCCAAGATCTGGTGTCACAAGTATGTGGGTACCTAGTAGAATGTACAAAAGATGACTATCCTACTGTCTGAAATAGTATATATAGATATAAGCAAAAGAGAAACTCCGGCAATGTTGCTGAACGGCTCGGAAGGGGGAAGCTCATCGTGAAGTATCGGACCAAGGTCAAGTATGCGCGTCGGGCAGGTAATTAGATGCACCAGCCTCAGATCATGTACAATAAAGTACAGAAGCGTAGTATGAGTACATAAACAATATGTACCTAGTAAGTATCCAGTCTAACCTCGAAGAAGTAGTGACGAGGGGTCGACTCGACACTCACTAGGGCTAACAATAATATATTGACATGTTATACTAAGCATTGATTTGCATGAATAATATTGAAAGCTCAAGAACAGGAAAATATAGGTCCTTCTTTCACAAATATGAATGCCAATTCGGAATTTTCATACAACAGTTTACATTTCAAGACATATAAGCAATTTCAATCATAGAGTGTACCAAAGAGTTATCATGCGCAAGTTATGCCGAGGTCGTATGGCCCAGCCCAACATAATATTAAACTATGTACCGCTGGTGGGTCGAACGGCGCGAACCATAGATGCATCTATTACTACCGAGGCGTTCGGCCCGATCCATAAATAGCAATCATTTTCAAGGAAACACAATGTCTCATTTTACAGTCAAGCATTCCAATAAATTATTCAAATAGGTGAACTTAGCCTTTTACAAATCCTTTTAAAATTCTAACATGACTCGAGTAATCAAATTAACAAGTAAGGGCACAAACATTTCAAATAAAGCATGATACGGGTCCTAAACTACCCATACTATAGCATAATAGTAGCTACATACGGACTCTCGTCACCACGTACGTACGTAGCGCCCTGCAATTAGTTACACACATTTACTTAATTCGCCTATGGGGTTATATCCCTCTTACAAGGTTAGAAAGGAGACTTACCTCGTCTCAAAGCCTACTTTCCACTTCAAGAACGCGCTCAAACCTCTAAATTTGACGCCAAATGACTCGAAACTAGTCAAACATTACATAAACTAATCAATATATGCTTAAAAGTGCATATCTCCACTATTAAAATGATTTCCCAACCCAAATTGTAAGATTCCTAAAATTCACCCCCGGGCCCACATGCTCGAATTCCGGAAATTTTCAAAGGAAGTTGTTACCCACAACCAAAGGAACATAAATATATTATCTCTACTAAATTTCATGGTCAGTTTCATGGTAAAATCTCATTTTTTTCATCAAACCCTAGGTTTTTCGTCTAAACCCATGATTTCTACAAATTTTCATGTTAAAATCTACCCAAAATCTATGTATTAAGCTTACATTAAGTAGAGATTTACTTAAATCACAAAGCTAGGTCGAAATCCCCTTCTTAGAAGCTGTCAAATCGCCCAGGAGTGAAAGAAAATGAATGAAAAATGGCTTAAGTCCCGTAATAAATGAACCTCACTGCCCTAGAGATTTTCTCACCTGCGGTGCATAGGCCACACATTTGGACTAGGTGTCCTCTTCTGCGGAACTGGCTAGGCCGCCAGGGCTGCATCTACGGATGACCTTCCGCTTATTTGGTTCCGCTTCTGCGGGGAAGGACCCCCATCTGCGGAAACTGGGTTGCCCACCTTGGGCCGCACCTGTGGGGATTGGCTCGCACCTGCGACCAAAGGCTCGCAGGTGCGGGCACACCAGATCTGGTGCACCAGCAGCCCTGTTGAGTTTTAGACTCAACTTGCGCATTGTCCGGATGGAACTGAGGACCCCCGAGGTCCCCTCCAAACATAAACAAGTTTGAAATCATAAAACAAACTCGCTCGAACTCTCGGAACGCCCGAAACAACATTAAAACTAAGAATCGCACACCAAAACTAGTTGAATTAAACTTAAGAACTTCAAGTTCTTCAATTTAATTCCAATGCGCCAAAACAAACTTACACTACTCGAAATGACACCAAATTTTGTGTACAAGTCTTACATGACATTACAGAACTATTCCTCGTCTCGGATTTCCGTTTGGACCTCGACATCACTTAAACACATTCCAAACCAAATTTAAAGAACTTCAAAAACCTTCAAGAACCAACTTTCACTATTAGGCACTGAAATGCTCCCGGGTCATCCAAAACTCGATCTGAGTATATGCCGAAGTGAGAAATCATCACACAAACCTATTGGAACCTTCAAATCCCGATTCTAAGGTTGTTTACTCTAAATGTTGACCGAAGTCAAACTTGGCCTTTTAAGCTAACCTTAAGGAACCAAGTGTTCCGTTTTCAACCCAAACTCTTCCAAATCCCGAACCAACCAACCCCGCAAGTCACAAATCAGTAAAAGCAAGTATAGGAAGCCTTATTTAGGGTAATGGGGTTCTAGAAAGAGAAACGACCGATCGGGTCGTTACATCTATCGCCAATCCATTAAAGGTAGGAGGGTGGTATGATGCGAGACTAGAATTCATAGTTTAACATGTTATATGCCTTATAGTTTATGCGCATTAATGATAAAAAAATACACTTTTTATGTGCTTAATGGAGTTTATTTCATGTGTAGGTGAATTGGAGATGGAAACCGAGCTAAATGGATGCAAATACGTCGAAAATACGCTTGAGAGGCGAAGAGGGAACACCCTGGCCTTATCCAGGCGTTTGCCTCCTAAAGCCAGGCTGGCCCTGGCGTTAGGGGGCATTTGTCTCCTAAATCCAGGCCTGGCCTGGCCTTATCCAGGCCTTAGAGCCAAAACGCCTGGTCTCATGGTTCTGGTCAATTTCGAGTTTTGACGAGTTTAAGTGTTTTCCGGTTGAAATAGAAGTCTCCTACACGTTTAGGGTTTGTCCTAAACTTATAAATAGACCCTAAAAACACAACTTAGAGGGATTCGAAGAGGAGAGAAGGGATTCAAACGGCAAGACATCAAATTGTACAGACTTTCTTCATTACTTTGTAGTTTAATTATGCAAGTTATTTTAGATTTGATTCTTATGAATTTGTTTAGCAAACTTCTTTAATCTAGGGTTTTGGTAGAACCCGTTGGGGGATGAACTTATTTTGTTATTAATATAGTTCCAATTGGTTGATTAATCTCTAATTGTTCAACTACATTCTTGTTGTAGTTAATTGAATGGCCATCAATTAGCTGTGCCTATTTATTATGTATCTACTTGAGAGAGAGTGCATATTTAGGTAATTGTTTGAACAACATCACTCCCGGAGTATAGACGAAAGTCATAACCGAGGGTTTAGAGGTTGGATTAGAGATAACGATAC